>JADBJO010019371.1:0-33391 GCA_016801955.1 Conus betulinus | reverse complement strand
TTACTCAGTTTCTTAGTATCATGGTTATTACTGCTGTTTTGTTTTTCAGGTTGTCATCGTTGTTTGCGGATTGTTATTTTTGTTCATGGTCTATTATCAATTTTTTTTTGTTTGTTTTTTTAGAGGCCCTCCCCAACCGCCCCGCCTTTGCTATTTTTTCCCCCCCACCCTTTTTTTTTTTTCCGTCCTTTTCTCTCTTCCCCCTACTATTTTTTGTTTCAAGGCGTCTTTCTTCTCTTATCTTATCATTATTTTTTTTTCTTGTGTGGTATGTTTTCTTGCTCTTATTAGTATATGTTGTGTTCTTTTTTACTGTTGTTTTGTATTTCTCATGTCAGTATTATACGGTTTTAGCTGATTATGCATCTTTATGTATGCTCATGATTAGTTATTCCTTCCCCCAAAGCCTCAGATACTGGGCAGCTGCCGCGAGACAGGTGAACGAACGAGCGTCTCGTCTTGCTCTGTCGCTCCCTTCCACCCTCCTGAGACGGCGTCGATTTGTGTTGGCTGGCCATGTATCATTTTTAGTCCGTTGTTTGTTGTTGTTTGTTTCTGTCTGTTTTTGTTTATTTTATGTTTGTTATGTTTTTTGTTACCATTACATGTTTCTCCATTGTCATGTTTCTGTTATGTTTATTTACTGGTATTTTTCTTTTATTCTTGTATTTGTTATCTACTGTTAGGCTCAATTCCTTCCCCTCAGGAAGGCTCAGTGTTTCTGGCATGTCTCCTGCGTGACGGTGACCAGCACAGTAATCCTGGTTCTCCACGCTTGCCTTCCCTTTCCATGGATACCCTCGGAGACGGCTCGTTGCGTGGCTGGGGCCATTTTATCATTTTCATTATTTTCATTTATTTTTTGTTCCTTTCTTAGCATTGGCCGCCCACGCCTAGATACCAGACTTGCAAAGAGACCGAATGTGCTTGAAATCAAGACCGAGTTCTAAAGGACCTCAGAGCAGACACGCAACAGGTGGGTAAGGCACACTCACAAGAAACAGCTGCAGATTGCGAAGAAAACTGACTGCTGCTGCAAAGCGAAAATGAGCCCGCAGAAGCGGAATGACAGCCAAACCGGAACGGTGTCCATACAGATGCAACATTGTATAGGAGATGCCAAGTCTCGTATCTCTCATCTACAGCCCAGGCGGCGCTGTGGGCGCAAGAGTATAGGTAAGTTGCTTATAGCCCATCCACGCAAGGGCCATAACTGGCTCACCCCCACGTTTAAACACTCAAGTCATTCATTCACGGCAAACTCTTTTATTCGAAAAACCCATCCCCCAGTTTGTTAAAAATCTTTCCACGGAGCATCTCTCCATCCTATGAAAAATGAGTGATCCTTCCTTTTTCAAGAGCTTCAACTGATCCGTCAGAAGGAACCGTCTCCGAACAGGGTTTTCACGGAATACTGCTGTAACTGTTGTGTCTCCCTCGTGCAAGTGTGCGGCGGTAAACATGTTGACAGAACCTGACATACGGCCGCAAGCAGACGGATACGTTTACTGCTGCGTAGTTCACTCTGTACGCGCCGTAAGATTTATCACACTATGCTTATTACCACGGTGTGCACGTGGAAATTTTCACATCCGGAGACAGACAGGCAGCCCGAGACAGCATTCCTACAGTAGACGACACAGGCACATACAGACATACCGACAGAGAAACAGAGACACAGACAGACACAGCAGACAGAACGAGAACAGCGAGAGACCAACCACAGAAACAATTTATAACCCAGTTAGTATACATATGTACTAAGACCTAAATCTAACTTCCATACACGGTAATCACTGTTGAATTTTCTACATCCAGGACAGAAAACGAGAAAGACAACAGAATCGACACCTAGACTACACCCTAAGCAACATCGACAGGACAGAAACAGAGACGAAACATAGAGACAGGCAGATGACGAAAGATTCTTATACACTTAATATCAGATGTATACTGCTTATCGCACGGTAACGCATGTTTGGTACTTTTCCATCCATAGACGAAAGCAAGAAAATACGACAGAGAGAGCAACCCACACACACACACACGAAAACAGACAGGGAGAGCAGACAGAACAGAGACCACAGACAGACCAGATTTTATACACGTATTTACGAGTACCAAGTGGGCTTAGTCGCACGGTATGCCTGTGATTTCTGCATGCCAGGCCACAACCATAACACACAGAAAGATAGAGAGACAGAGATCTAAACACACACACAGACAAAAACAGACAGGGATAGAACAGGCAGAAAAAGAGACAGAGAGGACAAAGACAAAGAGAAACAGACATGCAGACAGAGAACCAAGAGACAGCGCGACAGCGTTTATACACAGTGATATAGCAGACGGTACCTACGTTTACTTACGCCGGTAATGCACCGTGAATTTTACATCCAGAGACGACGGAGACAGAGACCAGAAAACAAAGACAGAGACGAGATTAAACAGAGAGAGACAAGCCAAGACCGTACAGAACAGCAGGCAGCAGAGATAGCTACACACAGAGCAGACAGATTTACACACAGTAATTATACAGATGTACCAAGTGGCTTATCCAAGGTATGCCTGTGGCTTTTTACATCCCGTAGACCGGAGAGAAAAACAAGAGACGGCAGACTGATAGAGACATCACAAACAATCAAGGGAGACAGACAGCAAGTGCCAGCTACATACTTCCGGCCCCCGACCGGGCGACACCAACCGACCGCTGACACCATGGACAAACAGGCAACAGATATCCAGACCTGCAGACGACAGGGATGATCCGACAGACAGACAGACGACAGACAGGTATAGTAAAGGGCAGAGCGAGGGCCGGGTTGAAAAAAATCTGAAGAGTAGCACAAAAGGGGGAACAAAAAACTTAGCACGCAACTTCGGAACGACGACACGATTTTTTAATCAAAGAGCGCGCTATAACTGACAGAGGAACACACCTTACACACTCACAACCGAACAACAAGAGCACTCCTGACACACACACAGCACACACACACAACACACACACACACGTGTAGTGAAAAGTTTATGAAGCTACAAACGTTTTTCTTACTAACTATACATCCCCCCCCCCCTACCTCCCTCCATTGCTCTGCGTGACAAATCCCAGTCAGCTACTTTTTCTTCCAGCAATGCTGACTAACTAATGAAAGATATCTATCAATCGCCAACGTACGTTATTCAAAAAAATAACCCAAAAACTGCATCCCTGTCTTTTGACAGGCTTAAGCTAATGCTTTCCGTACAAACCTTCGCAAAAAATGTAAATTGCCATCTGTGGAGTAGTGTGAAAGTTTCACACCCAGCATCTTCTTTTCTAACATGCGCATATTCAAAAATGAAATCCTACTGCCCTCGATGGACTGGTGGCACGTGTATTTTCCAGACACTTACCAGGTCTGTTTCTTCTTTTGTTAATTGCCTTGATGATAGTCCATGGGTCTCTTTTTTTTTGTAAAAGTGTTTTCCGACAGAATCATGAGCACTTAACATTTTTGGTTATACCAGATATCCTGTACTCTTTAATTTTTTAAAATACTGCTTTGGCTAATGTTAATTTGGAAATACTTTTGTATGAATCACTATATATAGCACCTGTTGTCACAATCTCGTAGCGGCCTCAAACACGCACACACGCGCGCGCGCCACACACACACACACACCACACATGCATATACAGGCATGCGCGCGCGTGAGCCGCGCGCGGCTCAATCATGCCGCTACTTCCCTACCTCTGTCTAAAATGCACTTTAGGTGATAGACGTTATTGAAGACGACCGAACACCCACCACATACACACACCACACACGATACTGATGTTTTCGATTGATTTGCTTTGAACGTTTACTTTCTGCTGATTTGTAGTGCAGTCAGTATTTGCGTTAAATCTGAATATTGATAGCGTGTGTAGGTTTGTTATTTAATTCGTTTGTGTAATTATTGTTTTTAGTGAATAGTTACCCACCCTCCTCCTCACTCCAGCCCCACCACGTTACCGCCCGACCTACAACACCACTTTTGATAACAACGGAAAACTAGCTCCCTCTATTTCGCCCCGTTTCTCTCCTTTCTTGTTTAATATCACAGTTTTTTTTTGAATAAGACGTAAACAGATTAAATAACTACTCTACGACACACCAAGCCACGCGACGCACGCACGCACCAATCGCCAAAACCGCCCCCCCGCACACACAGCACACCACACTAACTCGCATGAAAGGACGCTGCTGTTGGCGTTAGCTTCTCTCTCTCCTCTCTCTCTTCGTCTCTCTCTCGGCCCATCCTCGTCTCTCTCTCTGTCTTCTCTCCCTGTCCTCTCTCCCCCCTTACCCACCCCCCCTCTCCTCCTCTCCTGTAAATGCTACTACGATGTATAATTTTTCACATCCACAGATGTAAGCTCGTTCTCTTTCCTCTTTCTATCCTCACGATAATTCAACTTTTCAACAAAATACGTCGTGTCACAGATAATGGGAATCACACACGCCACACAACAACACCACACACACCCCCTCTTCTCTCTCGTCTCTCGCTCCTTCTCTCTCGCGAAGGCTTGAAGAAAAAAGAATAGGACGCGGTCAGACATAAACACCAAGACAATGCGTACAAGCAGTGACGTCAAAGACGAACGAACATTCTAGTGCGTGCTCAGGCTTCCGTAAGCATTCCTAATGTGCGCCTTCGGGTACTGCTCAACTCGCAAGGTGCTTACAACTTAAGCCACTTTGAAAAAAACAACGTTGTCGAAAGTGAACGATAGAGTTTGTTTCCGTTGGCTCCAATCTGAAAGTCGGAAGCCCGCAACCGGGAATAGAATAAAAGAGCAGGAAAAAAAGTTTGAAATTTTACACTAACTGAGACGGACCAAGCGTTAGTCAGCTGGATGTTGCCTGTTATTTTACAACATCGTCAGGCGAACTGGAGGTAACTGACCACCAACAACCAGGCAAAAGTAAGTAAGCTTTTGAATTTTGATTTTTTCCACACCAGCGTTAACAAAAACATTTTTTTTTTTGCTGACTTGTAACTTGGTACCCCAAAGAAAAACAATTTCACATGTTCAGAAACTTGAAAGTACAGCATTGAGAAAACTGTTCGTATTGTACTTACCGATGGCCGTGCTTTCTTGCCGCTGTCCGCTGTTCGTAATGATCTTTACCGAATGCCGCCTGCCGGTTCCAGTATGTCACTGACGTGGAATGACGATCGGGGACGCCACGGAGCGCCACTGTGATCTGCAAAGTGGTTGGCAACCCTAATCCTACCCCCACCTAATCTACCCCTTCTATTTCGGCCTCCGTGCACAACATATCAATGAAAAGCTTAGTGTGCTGAGATGTGCATGTCAACTTCAAAGCTGTTAAATAGCGTACGCAACATATCACCTGGCTAATCTGCAGTGCGTGTGCAAACGGGATATCTTCATTAACTGCACTAACACATTTATCGCTCTAGCATGGGATGCATGTCACAGGTATGTGCTAACATTCCTTTGAACAATACTAACATGTTTCAATTCTCTAGCATTGTCATGGGATGTCAAAGTATTGCTTAACATTCATTTGAATGATACCAACCCTTTAATCTCTAGCATGGGTGCATGTCCACAGGGTATGGCTAACATTCCAATTGAATAATACTACTAACATGTTAATCTCTAGCCATGGCCAGATACGTCAAGGTATGGTAACATTCCTTTGAATGGATACTAACACGTTTTAACTCTCTAGCATGGGGTGCATGGGTCCACCCATTATGGCGTGTTACTCATCAGAATGGTGATAACATTTACGCACACTATGCTAACCTCCATAAAAATGTGCTCATACCATGAGACTTTACTATAATCATAGAGAAGCTAACATGGTCTACAAAGCCAAGTCGAACAGTGCAGAAATATATGTTGTCATAGCTGCAGAGAATGCTTTTTACGGATGATCCTCTAAATCTGGGTGACCGACACCCTTCAACCGCACCAATACGTCCCAGGTGTGTAACAAATCGTCCAGTCAAAACTGTATCCGTACTGCTGGACACAACGACGGAACCAACCGAAAGAGAACAAACATGGCAAGGAAGAAGAAATCAACATTAACAAAAAAAATATACTTCGATACGTTTAAGAATGACCTTATAAAGCATGAAAATACGGACCTTCGATTATCTTCGGGTCGGACCCTCTGCACTGTCGTTACATTTGAAAATTGTTCAGTTCTTTTTTCGTTTTTTTTTAAATATATTTTTAAATTCTCTCTTTCACCCTATCTCCAAACAGGAAACGGGCACCTGCCACACGGCCAACTGCATTTTTTGTTTTTGATCACTGCACTTTTCCGGCTCCGTGATTCGTCAATTTCCACTTTGTTCGTTCGTTGGTTTATGTTTCTCCTCTTACAATCTCTTTCCGACCAATGGTCCATCATGTTGTCCGATTTTAACGTTAGGAAAAGACAAACGTTGAAGTAATGGCCGTAAAACTACTCACACCAGTGTAGCAACGGAATAACAGATAAAGCCGCCCTCCCACTTGGTCACGTGCATTACCAGTTAGGCCCCCTATGTGAACCTTCTAACCGACCATTTTTTTTTGGTATCGATACTTACACGATAGAATCGTGTGTGTCAACCCTCACTCGCACTCACTCGTCGTCGTCGCGTCGTCGTCGCGTCCTTCGGCGTCGTCCCGTCACACTTCATGAAAGATCTACCCGGCGGTTGGCGACGACCGAGGCAGTCCATTCACCTCACTGCATTTGCTCCTTTAGTCACAGGGAGACAGTGCCGCTAACCAGTCCATTCTTTGACAAATGTCTTCTGTGCAGACATTCGTTCCACTACTCGCTGTCTAAGCCTAACCATGTTGAAGTGCCGAACACAGAGTTCCTCGCTACACATTGAAACTTCGCAAGTTGCAGGTGTACCACCCATAATTAAGATGGTCGTTTTCGCTACCCCCGTCTGATATAAACGCTGTTCTCGTGGCGTCCTGTCCTCCTTAGTGTCAGATCATCCCTCCACATTCCCCCCTCGTCTCGGACGTCATAACGGCCGTTAACCATTATCACCGGATTGTGCGCGTTTAAGCGCTAATGCAGCTCACACGCTAAAAATGTTTTTGTGATTAAACATGGACCGCCTTGCAAGCTATTAGACGGTGAAACAGATTTTTGACCGCGATCTGTAAACAATGCAAATGCTTGGGGATGCTTGGATTTTAAAACGAAAAAGAAAAATCTACAATGTTTCGTTGGTTTGTGTCTTTGCCTCTTCATCTCTTCTTCACACACTGTGTACAGTGAAATATATGCAGAAATTCTTTTGGACTGCTACACCTCGCCCCCGACACAACCGCCCGGCACACAGACGCGTCCATTCCACAACTACCTTTCAGCGGGGAAAAAACCAGCTCACTGGCCCGTCGCCGCCGAAGCAATGTCCAATCAGAGGTGTCCAAGTGGAACGACGTGTATCACGTGCCGAGTGTCCGTCATTGCGTTCCATGCCTCGACTGCCTTCCTCACGCTCCGGACACGCGTTTTCCACTGCTTTCAACGTGCAATGGATGGGCGCAAAACATGCACAAAGACAACAACAACATACACGCATGAACCAATAGGAGAGAGCGGGAGAGAGAACCCAGACCATATGAGATAGTTATTAATAGAGCGAGAGAGAGAGAAAACAGATCATAATGAGATTTGTTAGTATTACGTGGGGGGGGGGGGGGGGGGGGAGGGAGGGGAGAGAGAGAGAGAGAGCGATAGAGAGAGCAGAGAAATCTCTCGTCTCTCTCTCGCCCCCCCCTCCCCCCCCCCCCTCTGTCCGTCCCGTTTACTAACAATGTCTCGTATGGTAAGGGTTTCACAGTATCGTCGGAGGACGTAAAAAGGTAAACAACAGAGTAACAAGGAGCCCACAGAAAATAAAAGCTTGATGGACTCGGAAAACGAGCAAAACCTCCCTCTCTCTCCTCTCCCCTCCTCTCTCCAGGGGTTTGAAAGCAAGGAAAGCGTTGAAACACAAAGAAAAAAAGAAAAAAAACAAAAGAGACGTAAAAAAAAGGAAAAAGAGGAAAAAACAACCGCTGGAAAGAAGAATAATAATAACACAATTCAACAGGGGGAGGGGAGAAAATCGAAATAAAACGCCTAGGACGCGATCGTCTACCCAATCTGTTTCATCGGGGTTTGTAAAGGGGACTGCGCACCAGTTTTCGTTTCACCTCGTAAGAAACAACTGACCAGATGAGAATCCTTTGTGTTGCCAGCGGCTCCCCCCCCCCCCCCCCCCCCCCCCCCTTCTTCTGTAGCTCTACACTCCGAACGACAATAATGAAATTATGCCCCCCCCCCCCCCACTCCCCACGCCGCCTCTCTTCTAATCCCCGGTGAGTTTTTATTTTTTTGGGGGCTTCCAACAGACCGTCCAAAAAGGGGTTTTTTTTTTTTTGTTTTTTTTTTTTTAAAATAAGCATCCTCCTGTTTCCCCTTGTCTTCGGTGTATGTCTGGAACTTTTTGCTCGCTGCTGCAGACGCCCTTATACTTTTTTTTTTCTGCCGAATTAAGGAATTTTTTTTATGTAGACTCCCAAAGCTTTTCGAATGAGCACCCCTGGGGTGTTAGGTTTTTCCCACGCATGTACACATGCCGTAGACATGAAAATCTTGCATACATGTTAAATCCAATTTCCGATTTCCGAAGAAAGGCAATTGCGTGCCGTGTAGAAGACAGGATGGCTGAACACTAAAGAATCGCCCAACAGTGCCGCCTCGTCTTTTAGCATGTTGAACAGGTTGGCTGCCTCATTTAAAAAGAATAATTCAAGAAGAGAACTTACTGCTATTTGTTTTTCTTACTAAAGTAGCACTTCCATGGAAGTTGGTAAATACACTTGGGAGGTAGATGGGTTATACTTATAATATATGTGTATGCTGCCGCTATAAGCAACATTATCTTTATCTTATATATATCCATGCTGTCCAGATGGATTCATGCTTATTAATCTGTGCCGACTTATGTACATGGGAGTACATTTGATGCGTACAATGCGGGTGGAGAAAAAATAATGAAAATAAATTGCCAAGACCTCCCCTTCGATACAATAGTTGACCATCTGTCGCGCATCCCACCTTCTCAAACTGAAACACCATGGTGGCCGCTTTTCACGGGAATTAGAGCTTTTATAGCCAACACGATTGGTCGGATCTTCCAGTGCAATTCTGTAACCAATCAGCACTTTCCAGCCAAGGTCTGCAGCCAATCAGTGCAGCCCGTAACCTTTTGCAGACGACATGCGGCGGGAAGCACGGGCTTGCCGTCTGCGAGTTCTGCCGCTCCCAGTCTCCACAGGCCCCATGCGTCTGTCTGTCTGTCTGTTGTGTGTGTTTGTGTGTGTGTGTTCTTGGTTCAATGATTTGAAGATTTTGCGCAGGGAACTAACTCTGGATCCACACACACACTACAACACACACACACACACAGATAAAGGTGTATTAGGTGTTTGAGAGAGAGAGAGAGAGAGGATGGGGATGGAGTGTAGGGAGATGGTGAGTGTCGTACCCTGGCGGTGCACCCAACTTGTCCCCCCCCCCCCCCCCCCCCCCCCCATGAAGGGGTTATGGGTAAAGCCCAGTCCTCCCTACTCAGGGTCGGGTCCACCACAAAATGGGGGTGGTAACTGCGTCATATCAAGCACTCCCGGAACATGTCCAGGACGGACCAGCGGAGGGGGTGGGAATGGAGGGCTGGGGCTGGGGGGGGGGGGGGGGGGTGGGGGGGGGGTAGGTCGGTTCCTGAGCGCCTGTCTCCCCCTCGTCGGATTGCAAAAAAACGAGGCCCTCTATACCTTCTTCTGAACCCTTCCTGGGATTTCTGAACTCTCTCTTCCCGTTACCTACCTGTACGTAAAGAAAAATGTTGTCGAATTATTTGAGATGAGGAGAAGTCCCCGCTCCCGCCCTTCCTCCCTCCACACCCCTCTTGTTCGACATGTTTTTTTTTTTTTTTTTTTTTTTTAAGGGAAAATCCACTCCCCCGTTCCCCACCTATTCTCATCGCCTGCTTTTACAACAATTAGGAGAGAACCCCCCCGGATCTACGAGCCCACGTCCCTATGTCCTCATGTCTTCTGGGCCTAGTGTATCTAGAGGTGGTATTGATGCATGAACACCCCCCCCGCCCCCTTATCTATGAGCCCACGTCTCACTATGTCCTGTCCGTCTCCTCTGGGTCTTGGCTATTGATGAGATGAGGGACATTATTAATATGGACCCCGTCTGTATGTGTCCGCCATCTTTTGCGGCCGCCACTTCCGGATTTATTTGTCCAATTATTGCCTTCAAATCATCATAATAAATAAATGTATAACCCTCTAAATGCACAAAGGCGTCCCCAGCACACTTAGAGAGTGACTTGTGTATAATTGATATATGAAATTAAAAAACAACAGACTGACCAGGCCAATGACCTTCCAACACAACAATGTAGAGAAGGATATACAAAATGTCCCCCCCCCCCCCCCCCCCCCCGGGTAGTGTAGTGCTGCCGCGCACCTGGCCGCTTCTGCGACGCCTGTCCCGTGCGCGGTAAGTACAGTTAGCCCGTGACACTGTCTGTGGTCTGAGGATGATTGATAGGGCGGGCCTACTACTACCAAATTTGGTGGATGATCGGTCAACAATTGGTGGTCTTTCTTTTTTTTTTTTTTTTTTTTTCTTCCTCCAGCCTTTGGGGACTTGATATTTCTGCATTTTAAGATTCACCATTTTAAGGAAGACCCACATCACAGTCTCCCATACATACACACACACACACACACACACACCCACAGAAGAGAAGAGCCCCGACATAACCAATTGAGAAAAAGTCGGCACTCTAGTTTCTAAGTGCGGACTAGAATGTTGAAAAAACATTGCGGTCCTAAAGTGGCAGAAGTGTCCAACTTTATGATCGAAGTCCTTGTGAGAAAGCGCATGTATTAAGAAAGGACCTTTATCTTCGGAAAATTCCATCGAAATGTAATCCAGTGACGTGCGGCACACTGTTTTTTGGTACTGAGAGGTGATCGCTTTCGTGAACTGGGTTTCGTTAATTTAAAGGACGCCTGCTCAATTGCAATGCCGCCGAAACAACCCGCAAAAGGTAGCCGTGAAGGGGCCACCAGCAAAACCCGTTGCAAAACCGTTGCAAAAACCCGCGGCAAAGCCAGCTGGGGCCGCAAAGCACATGTGTGGCAAAAAATGGGATCAGGAACAATGTTGGAGGTTAATGAAAGATCAAAATTTCCCTCTGTGCCCAGTCATCACATCCTCTCCTCTCCTCTCATCTCTCGTGTGTGTGTGTGTGGTGTGTGTGTTGTGTGTGTGGTGTGTGTTGTGTGTCTGTCCTTCGGTCTCCTCTGTGTCTGTCTGTCACTCTCTCTCTCTCTCTCTCTCTCTCTCTCTCTCTCCCCATCATCTCTTTCTTTCTTTTCCCTCCACCGTTCCCCCCCCCCCCCCCCACTCTCTCTCTCTCGCATGCACAGGCAGACACCCACCAGCATGCGCTTTGCACGCATACAACACTCCACCACCACCATCACCAGAAATTACTAGTGAAGAATTTCTCACAGTTTGAAGGAGGGAGAAAGAAAAGGGTAGGACAAAAGGCAGATGTAGGACAACGTACAGAAGGAGGAAAAAAAGGCAGAGTCAAAGAGTGATGGAAAAAGATGAAACTACAAGTCCACATTTTTTCCCTGAATGCAGGGATACATTTTTACAAGGAAGACCCTCACTTTTACCACAGAGGGATTACAGTTGGCAAAATGATGACTGAATACAGTGTTATACCCTTACTATCATGTATTCACTGTCAATCAGGTTATATACAGACATACAGGCATGGGTCATACGCATCGTGTCCACAGTTTACTTGCTGTACAGCGTGGTACAAAAGCTGTGTATGTGTTGAAGAAAGAGATGAGAAAGATAAACAGATCAACAGAATCAATAAACATCATATAATGCAAGGGGAGACAAAGACAGGGATGAAATTTGGGACAGCAACCTACTAATTCTCTGTGATGTTAATGTTCAGAGCGACATAAACTGCTCCCAGTAAGTCCCTTTCCCTTGAAGAGGCAGGTGGGGTCAATGAAGTACACGAAATGTCGTCGTGCTGACCAAAAAGCAAAAAAATTCATCATTACACTATCTTAGATATATGGCAAACGGGGAGAATGAGACAGGAAGCAACGCTTGTTCGTAGTAAAGTACTTTCTGATGGTGTTCAGTAAGGTAAAGAAACACACTTGGGGGGGAAATGAGGAAGAAGAATTAATTCCTTTACACTTGCATGGGACTGAAGTTTGGAACTAGGAATTTCAGGCTGTCAAAGCCAGCAATCAGAGATGCTAAGACCACTGCTCTATAAATAACAAAATCAACATTAATTAAGAAAGAGAAACACAACAAAAAAAAAGACCCAGCAGTCATGTTTACTTTGTTTATATCCGTTCAAATAATGGACAAGCAAGCAACTAAAACATAAACAGAAATCACACCAAAGGAAGGAAGCATTTTTACACCCTATCCTTAGTTGATTTAATAGGAACTCAAACTGAGGTGGGAAACAGCAGCCTAAAAGATTGCAGAACAAAATGAAGACATTAATGAAGGTAAACTTTTGGAATCCATAACATTCATGTCAGCAAATTCTGTGAACAGATGCCAAAAAAAATACTCGATGTTAGGCAACCGCAGCGGCAGCTAAAGGTAACAAGCCGGAGGAAACGGTGCCAAGGAAAGCTCAAGCTGCTGCCCCAAATAGGAGCCAGTGTGGGGACCCCAGGGATGATGCCGCCACGCGTGCCGCAACCATCCAAAAACCCGCTACCCGTCAGCACTTGGGCCAAAAAAGAGCTGGCCAAAAAGCGCCAAGAGAAGGAGGAGTATGAGGCCTTGATGACCAAAACTGGAGAAGGAGGGTACACGCGGAGTGATCCCATGATGAGGGTTGAACGGGTTTTTCTTTTTTTTTTTTTATCTGTTTGTATTTGTGTGTGTGTGTGTGTGTGTGTGTGTGTGTGTGTGTGTGTGTGTGTGTGTGTGTGTGTGTGTGTCTGTATGTGTGTGTGTGTGTGTGTTCTGTGTGTGTGTGTGTGTGGTGTGTTAATAACCTTGGGAAACAGGAAGAGGTGGCAGCCCATTGCAACTCAGGGATTTTTTGTTCTTTTTAAGAAGGTGTTGTGCACATTTGGTTTTTTTCATTCTTTCTTTTTGTATACATGTCAGTGCTGCCTAACATAACTGAAATCATTTTGAAAAATATATCAAAGTAACATGATTGCCATCTTGGATACGTCTATGCTTGATGAATTTGTCAAGTTAAGGATACTCCTGACACAAGTTAGTCGCCATAAATAAGATACTCTACCACTTTGCCATTCACGATACTTTGCCATTTTGCAGGAGGATATCCAGACCACTTTGCCATTCAGGGTGATCCAGACCACTTTGCCATTCAGGGTGCCACAGACACTTTTCCCATTCAGGGTGCCCAGACCACTTTGCCACTCTCGGGTGCCCCAGACCACTTTGCCACTCAGGGTGCCCAGAACACTTTGCCACTCAGGGTGCCCAGACCACTTGCCACTCAGGGTGCCCAGACCACTTTGCCACTCAGGGTGCCCAACCACTTTGCCACT
Source organism: Conus betulinus (assembly GCA_016801955.1). Classification (NCBI taxonomy): domain Eukaryota; kingdom Metazoa; phylum Mollusca; class Gastropoda; order Neogastropoda; family Conidae; genus Conus; species Conus betulinus. The sequence goes on along the minus strand of JADBJO010019371.1, from coordinate 19,704 downwards.
CAGGGTGCCCTGACCACTTTTGCCACTTCAGGGTGCCCTGACAGCTTTGCCACTCAGGATATCCCCAGACCCACTTTGCCACTCAGTGGTGCCCAGACCACTTTTGCCACTCAGGATACCCAGACCACTTTGTCATTCAGGATACCCAGACCACTTTGCCATTCAGGGTACCAGAGACCACTTTTGCCACTCAGGGTGCCCAGACCACTTTGTCATTCAGGATACTCTTACCAAAGTTTGTCCCAGAACTTGAAGATCAAGCTTTGACCACTTCATCCTTCAGGAGACAGACCAGTATCCATAACAGGCTGGTTTAGCACCTGGTTGTAGATATACCACTTACCGTAATGTAATTTTTATCAAATTGTAATAAGCGCTCAGGCTCCAGTACTTTCTTCTATTTTCCTTAACATGAATGACCACCATACCTGTAAACTCTGAGGCATTTCTCCCAACGCAGTGTACGCCATAGTTCACCTAGCTACAAGTAAAACCTCTGAGCAGAGGCCAAGAAGTCCTGGGTGATCGATTGCTTTTCAGCCAGTGGCCGGAAAATGTCATGAATAATGAAATGGGCATGTCTTCGGCTGTGTCTGACGCCAGGCAGCCTCTGAGTTAGAGCTGCATGTTTGTCTTGTATACATTGATGTCTTAGTAACACTGGAGGGAGAGCGTCAAGGTAAAAACGATTTGCACTGCGTTTTAAGACCATTTCAAGAGACTGACATATGGAATGTGGTCACTGATGGAAACAACGATGATTGGATGAGTTTATGGGACTAGTAAGTATGATGCTTTTCGCAAATTTATTTGATAATTCAGTGCACTGTTTTGGTTGGCCTTTGTGTCATTGTCAGGAGTTTAATAATATTGTTTGTGTTTAAAGGATTATGAACAGAATGATGATTATTAATATGGTATAGAAAAAAAAAAACCCACCCATGTTTATTGGTGGAAGAAGGAGGAAAGTATTTCTTAAAATGCAGATGGTGAAGAGAGAAAGGTAGGTAATTCAGTGATCAAAGATGCATTTTTCTCCCACACGTGTCCTTTTCATTCTATCTGTTGTTTATTTTAGGGGGGCAAAGGTATTGATCATATTCTTTTGCAAATAATGTGTGTTGTATCTGTGTGATAACAGAAGTGCTTGCACTCACGCATCCAAGCACACACACAACACACACACACACACACACACACACACACACACAACAGACACACACACACCACACACATTAATGAACATCCATTACACACGCGCATCACACTATACCACATACATACACGTGTGCACATGCGCACGCACAACACACACAAACACACACACACCAACACCACACACACACACACACAACACACACACAACACAAGCAACGCATTGAACGCACGCACACAACACCACACACACACACACACAAACACCAACACACACACACACACACCACAACACACCACACAACACACACCATACGCACACATCACCACGGACTGGGCTGGAAAGCAACCCACAGTTGTTGGAAATGTTAAATTCTTACTGTTAGTCATGGGAATGTTAATAACATCATACAAATGAATCGTATTGCAATTTGTGTCTATGGCGCTTCTCTAAACCTACAATACCACCACCTAGGACTTTGAACTGAAGTTTTTTTCAAGAAGACTCCGAAAAAAAAAAAAACCCAAAATAAAAAACCCCAAACTTCCATTCCTGCCATGGGGAATTCATATATTCTGTCCTCTTGTGAACCAATACAAACGCAGACCTTGGAGGTGTGTTTGATTGGCCCTCAGCTTTCCGGATGATACACCATGGTTCTTTCCGCACCAGTGATCAGCTTTGATCTTCCTTTTATCACAATACGGCGCCACCCTCCTAACTCCCACCATATGTTGTGAAAAGGTGAAAAAAAAAGACACAATCCTTGGTGCCTTCCTTGTAATGGATTATGCTTGTTCTGATGTTAGGGGGTCTTCGTTTTTTTTTAGCACCTCTTATTGTAGAGATATGAACCAAGGAGCAAAAAAGTCTCCTCCCCCTTTTCCCCAGGCAAACTTCCAATTTATTGCAAAATCTGAATCAAGCTGCTTACAGGAACAGACTAAATTAAACAGGGCAAAATTGGCTATCAAGACATAACCACAAGAAATCTGGAGTATCTTGACATGCCCATCATCTTTGAATTAGACACGCGCTGCGTCCTCCACTGGACTATCGGCTCTGCCCAAAAAACCCCCCCCCAGGTGTGTCTATCGGAAAACAATGAATTAAAAAAAAAAAACTGTGAAACTCATCATACACGTTTTTTTCTACCGTTTTAATCTTGACAAAAAAAAATGGGACTATGTTAAATATCTGCTGTCAATGGCAGGAGTTTTATGAAGGCATTTGGCTGAAGAGCTTTTGTCCGAAGGCCCATAACTTGTTGCATGTCAGTCAAGGTAATGCAGTGCCTGGTTCAGTGGCTCTGCAAGGCCACTAACAAAGACATGAAGACCGGTAAGAGGACTGCATTCGAGGGAGGACCCCAGAATTTGTGTGTTGATTTTTGTGGGGGAAAGGGTTTGTGACATGTTTTTTCTCGACGTGAGACTTTCCACCCTAGATTTTGCTTCATGACATATCAGTTGAAATGCAGCGTAGGCCCTGTGTTAGATACAGTAAACATTCATGATGCTTTCTAGATTGTAGCTGATTATTGACTCTTGAGGTTCCTGACATTTGCATGTCTAAAACGCATTAGCCACCTTGATCCTCTACACGTACCCTCTCTCTTTATCGATATCTATCTCTCTATCTCTTCACCATCAAAATGGACAACCTGTGGCTGTTCTGTCTGTTTTATCTGTTATCCGTAAATCATGGAAAAGTTTCTGTTTTTGACAACAAAAACAATGCTCTGTACAGAAATGCCGGGACTTTATTGATTGTCAGAAATATATGTTTATAGAAAGATGCCATGAAAACCTTATTCAAAGCGTTTGATCAGATGTTATTTCTAGTTCTTTGAAAGAGCGATGATTGTTTTCACTGATCGAAAATCTTGTAAGAAGCAATATGTTACTAGGGCTTTTTTTTTTGTGTGTCGAGAACATACGTTTGAAAGCAAGATTGTTGGTTGTGGTTGGTTTTGGTTTGGTTTGTTTGTTGTTGTGTGTTGTAATAGTCTTGCGGCACAGAATTGATCTTTGACAAAATGAACCCCGCCCCTGATATGGCCCTTTGCTGGTTCTGGCACCATGCACACAGCTTCCACTGTAATCGTGTATGTGGCAGTGCTCTGTGCCTGCTCGGTGAAAGCTGCAGCAAGAAGATCCAGGGGCCCGACTAGCAGAATGCACGGAGGAGTATAGGCAGGCCGCCAGCCCGAGGCTTGAGAGGCAGGTAGGGTGTCAGAGGAATGGGCAGGGCGCGGACGAGGAGGAAGAGACGTGGATGCGCCTTTGAGACTCTCTGTGTCGACACAGAGGACAGACGGCAAATCTGACGGAGGTGGATCTGTCCCATGGCCCTGGTATGTTGGGGGAACAGCTGTGCATGAGACCAAGTTCAGATACCCAGATGTCAAGCTACACGGTGATAAGATGCCTCAATGTGCCCGAAACTAATAAAGGTTCAGAATTTATCCAGGGTACTATGGTCAGCACAGCATAGGACCTACAAACCTGCGTTTATTTAAATGACACTGATTACGACTGAGCTCGCGAAAAGAAACAACGATCAGTCAAATTAGTAATGACAAATTAGTCTTCACAGCTTCTTGCCATTTACGACATCCAGTATCGATCGGTGGTACATTGACCCCAGAGAACTTTCGGCGCTGTCTGATTGGTGGAAAAAATTCCACATTCAGTTTCAGCGGTGACAACAGTTCAAGACTCCATTTGGAACATGTTCTCTGCCAAAGCCGATTAAGAGTTACGAGCTTAAAGGTGCAGACATTCAGTGGTTCATCCCCCTTTCATGTTGGTGCTTTTCTGCCGCTCCTACCGGCTTGCAGATTGTTTCTTTCTGATGACGTGATCTCAAGTTGTACAGGAATTAGTGGCCCATACCTTATCTTCCTCACTTCATGTCCCTAACCATAAAATGGTCGTCTGTGTCATGAATCACCGAGTTTACCATTATTCTACCTTCAAGCTGTTGCTATTCCTAGTTGCCGTTCTTGCCATTGTGTCTAGGCTGACAACATATGATGTTGTGCTGGATAGCAGTCACTGACAACGTTAAGTTCCCCTCATGCCCGCTGTATGGTTTGAGTGTTATGTAGGTCAACGAGTGACGAAGTGTAGGCGTGTAATCCTGATGTTTTTGATTTTGTGTCCCTATGTTGAGATCATAACGTGCTGGCAGGTGCTGGTGAATTCATGGTGTATGAATGTCTGCGTTGGCTGGTTCTGTCAGACCACATGACTGTGACATGCCGCATTGCTCCGTCTTGGGGGTTGAACCCCACGGTGGTTTAGGACACTGGCCAGACTTGCTTGACTTGCTACGGCTTCTTCCCTCCTTTCCCCACCACCATTGTATGCGGGGCTATGGGAGTGTTTGAACTTGGTTTCCGATGGTATTCTGTCGCATCCTGACGCGAGATGTTTCTGGTGTTGTTTTTTTTGTTCCCCTTGTGTGAGGGGGGGGGGGGCGTACTGCTGGCCGCTAGTGATGGGGCCGATAGTGTCGTTGCGCATGGAGGTGAAGGCTCGGTCCTCACGGGGTCCAATCGCAAAAGATACTGCCTGCCTATTGTTCCCGGCACCCAGGGTATTGAGGCAGTCCGGTAGTACTGTTCTGCTGTTTCTCCTGGATTTGTTGCTGCGTATATCTAACCGCCAGCTATACCCCCGCCAGGCCTGTCGTTTCATTGTCCGCAGTTCGTATTTTGTCACTCTCTCTGCTCCTCTCTTCTTATCGTTTTCTTTCTTCGTCTCTCTTTTTTCTCTCTAGCTTCTCTTCACACACACCCACGCAGTCCGATCTCTGAGGTTCAAGCACAGTTTGCTTGGTGCCAGCCACAACCGCACACACCCCCCACACAACCCCCAATCCACTCCTGGAGAATTTTGAGGCCCCCATCTGTAGACTAGCTTCAGTCAATATCCAGACCGGTTTGTGAACACATCCGCGCTCTGCCCTTAAAACCCAAGGCACGCCCCACCATTGACCGGCGATTGAACACTGGCGTTCTGAGATCTGCCGGCTGCCCCCCCCCCCCCCCGTCCTGCTGACGCCCGGCCCAGCTTTCGCCACGCCCCTTGTGGCCCTGTCCCTGTGCCGTGTCTGAAACCCACCCATTCCGCAGTGCCAGGAGTAACGCAGCAGTCTGGTCAGCTCAAAGTCCGGTCCTCTGGTCTGTAGTCTGCTGCCCCTGGCCTTTACTTTGTGTTCCTCCTTTGCTTTGAATTCCCCCCTTGCTCATACCATTTTACGTGGCCCCTTCCATAACCGGTCTATCGGGGAAACCGTCTGTGGACCCTTTCTACCTGCCAGCCTGCCCCCCTTCTGTGGCGATGCTTTGTGTAGCGCGTGGGGGCCAAAGCCCGGCAAGATAACACGCCTTTCCTTGGTTTCGTGGTTCGCGCCCGCACCTGCCGCTTTTTCAGAAAGCCCCGATTTTATGTGTTGTTTTGTTAAAGTCCTTTAACATTCGCCTTCAGTGTTTCGCGCTTGACTCGCACGTGGCTAGGTGAGCTTGCCTCTTGCCCGACGGGGGGCTATTTGTTGTGGCCCATGTGGCCATAATGCCGTCTCCAGTTCTGCGCACGGAGAACGGTGGATTCTGTTACAGACCATCCGGAGGTGTGGTACTTTCCTTTTTTTCCCCAAGGGGATTTAACGTGCATCGTAGCCGGGGCAGGTTGTAACTCCAGTGCGGCGAGCGGATCACGTTCCATAACACTGATCTGGAAGAGAGAACTGAGTGAGTTTCACAGAGTACAGGGCCTTCAACCAGCCAGGCGAGCCCCCCCTCCCACTTGTGGGCGCATGCGGTGGGCTCATATGACGAAACCAAATCCCCCCCCCAACTCCAACCCTTCCTACCCTCTTCGCATGCCAAACCACCACACACCCCACCCCCCTCCCTACCCCCCACGCACCCATTTGAGAGTACAAGACAACTACAAACATTATCAACGAGCCTAAATTGACCCAACCGCCCTCCCGGGACACTTGGTTCGTGCGATCGCAAGTGGACCTTTGTCCAGTCCGATAGACTTGATGCATTGTGAGTGGCCGGCACATGCATAATTACATGCTAATTATCACCAGACACCCTCTCTAAGTCGCTAGTGAGTGATGACATTCTGCCGCTCAGGCTCCGATTACATCTAGGTCCTCGTGGAAAGATTTTTTTGGGTAAATTCGTGTCTGTTATGGCAGACAGAGGCGAGGGGGACTCGACGATCCACAAATGCCCACGATTCTCAAAAAAATTGATCACTTGAAGATTAAGTTATAACGGAATGGGTCTGGGGTCCCGGTGGTGGTTCCCGGCCTGCTACAGTGTTCAGCTGGAGGAAATGGGGTTTTTCTTGATATTCATACTGTGATTAGGGGTACAGTTTTCGTGTCTGTGATCTATATTTAATTGGCGCCATCTGTGGGATTGGGTTTGCCTGAGACACGCCCAGAAACAGCGACGCCATAGCAGAGAGCGCGTGTTACTGAAAACGACCCCGATATAGGTGAGCGGAACTATGGAAACTCGGAGCAAGAGCGAAGGGCGCAACAATCACAGTTAGGTGCAATTACTCTGTTTTGGAGCGGTTCATTCTTTGGAAAAGTTCGCTGTGAACCGGAGTTGGGCACTGAAGACCATACACGCCTCATTTCAGGCCAGTGGGTGCAGCCATTTTGAGATTGAATTGTGACAAAAACGGCGGCCCTCTTACCCCTTTCGGAATAAATAATTGCATTTATTTATCAGTATGAATTCTGCAAACAGTTCAGTTTGCGGATGTTTCTCCATTGACCAACAGTTGGTAATTTAGTAAATCATGTTAGCAATAAAGCATAATGTAATAACGAACCGTGCATAGAACTGTTGCATCTCTCGGCCATTGACTCACCTGACCTGGTATATGCCGTGAAGTGTTCTTGTGTTTCTCTTCTTCCACATGGTTGGTATCTCCTGTGCTGAATGACTAGTTGTCCTACCAGCAAATGATCCGAGTAAGCACAGACCTGCTTTTGCGTGCGTCAGAGTTGTACTCACTCTGGGTGTTGTGCAAAAAAGAGCGTAAGGTGATGAGACAGTGCTGTCTTTGTTATCGTGAGTCCGATTCAGACTGACTCGGGTGGAAGACAGTTTGGAGGGATCACATATAAGAGTCCTCAAATGTACATTGGGGTAGTCCTAACCGGTCGTCATCCATCCTTAGCAGTTGTTTTTTTTATTTTTTTTTCCCACACTAACACAGTGTGGCTCATTCTGTATGTTGGCACCAACTGGCGCACCGTAAGCATTGGGGCCCTAGGGGCCTGTACGGTTTCAAATCCAGGGCAAAAGTTACGCACTTTATTTATTACTGACTGAACACAACTCCCCCCCGTCCCCTCCTCACCGAAAGATTTCTTTTATTTTCTCAGCCTGTATGGCAAACCGAGCACAAAAAAACAGGATTAAAATGAAGTTTGCTAAAAAAGTAGATCATGTATACAGGTATTGGTTTGTTGTTAAGTGGGAGTGGAGCGGTCAAAACGGAGGTGTAACGGTTGGTTGGTGTTAGAATGAAAGCATTGAATCGAGTCAATTGAAAAGCTTCGGTCAGATCCTTTGTATTATTATCCTAGTTATACTGTTTCGCAAGTGACGTAGAGTCATAAAATCTCGGGTTATGAATGGTCAGTGTGTGGTTCTAAATTTGATGGAGGTGTGTGTATGTTGATTATTGCAAGTATGTGTATACAGCTGAGTGGGGGGGCAGGGTGTTTTATGTTGATAGGTCAAGTGTTACTGCAGAATGGGTGCAGATCCCAGGATATTACGGAGAACCGCGCTCTTCGTGGGGGGCACAAACCAGAAGAAAAGAAAAGGGGACATACAGAGGACAAAAGCCGAGGAGTGTGTAAGGTTTAATTCCAACCTAGTTGTAGTATCACCTTGCTTTGCACTATGATAAACAGAACAGTCACCATGGGGTGAAAAATAATAAGATGTAGAGGCAAGGTGACGGCCGTGCATGGGTTATGACGCGTTGTGGGTGGGTGCAGAGTAAGGAAACCACACATCAGTCTAAATATATACAAAATTCAGTGCGGGCGGGGAGGGAAATGCGTGTTCTTTCTTTACAAAAATTTAAAAAAAATAATATATCCTTATCATACACAAATAACCTAGAGTCTTTGTGGGTATAAAAAATATAGGCAATTGTCCCGATCAGAAAATGTAAAGGGTGAAATTACGGAGAAATCACCGAGAAGCCGGGGTAAAGAGGGACCCGAGGTAGGGGGGCCAGAAAATTCCAAACAAACCGAAGTGCACAAGCAGAATCATAAAAAAATAACACGTGGTAAAGACATTTGTACTGTGGGAAGTACCTTAATGGTGGGGCAAAGCATTGTCTGGCGCTTTGGGGTTGGTGGTATAATAAGTGTATTACAATTCACAAGAGAAACATATCTTTGTATGTACAATTTGCTAAAAGCATTTTTAAGTTTCATTTGTGACTCTTTGTATTTTTTTTTTCGGTTTAGGATTCGGTAAATAGTCGAGGAAAGGTTGGGGAAGTGTGAGAGGGAGAGGGGGGGGGGAGGAGGGGGTTGGGGGTTTTTGGCTGTTGGTAGTTTCAATTAGCAGGGCATCTGTATATGGATTGTTGGGATGTAATTTTGGTTCTTTTTCCTTCATTTTTTATCGATAATTGTTTGTTCAGTACAAATCGATTAAAAAATTAGTCTTTCATGGATAGAAAAAGAAACTCATATGGCTTACCTTTAGCGTTAAACAAGTAAATAGTCGAGGGAAACAAGCGGCAGGCCAACCAATACCTTCTTCGGTCATTACCAGTCATGACTTTGGCAACAGATATGAATTAAAACAAAAAAGTCACAAATCTTTGAAGCAAAATGATTTTTCCTCCCTTTGTTTACCATCAGGTGGCAATGCAGTGGGAAGCCATATAGCCCCTCTGTTTGTCAGAGGTGGGATATTGCACAGACAGAGATGCTGCTGAGAACCTGGAACAGGCCAAGGAGCAGAGGAAGGAGGAGGAAAGGAAACGCCAAAGAGGCTGAAACCCCTCAAAGTATGGACTAGGGGTATGCCTAATGGCTTCATGTCGTGTGTGTGTGGTAGCATGTGTAGCTGTGTGGGTGGTAAAATGAGGATGTCTAAGATTTAGTAGTGTATGTGTAGCTGATTGTAAAGTGTGAAAATGTGTTTGTGGTGTGGATCTGTGAACCATGTGTGTGTGGGCGTGTCGTGTTGTGCGTTTTGGCATGCCTATGTGGGGGTGGGGTGTGTGTGCATGCGTTGCGTTACGGTGTGCGTGTGTGTGAACTGTCTGGCAAATGTGTGAGAGTTGCTTGAATAGAATTGAAAAAACCCCAAAAGAAGGAAGCAGTGAGGACGGTGATGGCAGCAGTAGTGCAGCGTGTGTGTCCGGCGTTGGAAGGTGTATGCAGCAGATATAAATCTGTGAGCCACTTGTGGACCACTTGGGTCCACAGTTCAAAGTCGGTAAACGATAATGGCTGCCAGCTGGAGATAGTCATAGTGAGAGTCCATTCAGGGAAGGCTAAGAACAAATACCACTGCAATAACAGCATGCAAGGAACAGAAATGGAAAAAAAATGTAAACCCCCAGAAAACAAAGGAGGATGGAAAGAACCAGGCACTTTATTGAGTCGATTTTGGTGTTTGCATCTGTGTTCTTTGGTCTGTTTTTGTGTTTACATAATATTTCAGAAGTGTATTATAAAAAGGCTAAAAACTGTGTGGTATGTATGTGAGGTGTTGTGTGATTGTGTGTGTGTGTTATGTGGGTGTGTGTGTGGTGTGTGTGTGGTGTGATTGTGTGTGTGTTGTGTGTGGTGTGTGTGTGGTGTGGTGTGTGTGTGTGGTGTCGTGTGTGAAGTCCACAGTAGTGATCACTTACCATCTGTATAACATTGTTTTGCTATTTTAGCTAGTTTTTTGTGAGTTTGTGTTTAGTGATTTGGGAGGTTGTATTCACGCATTGGGGTTCCTGGAGTTTTAAATGTTTAGGAGGTTCACGAGAACTTTCCACCTTCGCACGGCCGTACGCAGTAGGTAAGGTTTAGATTGATAAATCGTTTTTTTCTTATGCGTCGGTGAAACAGAGATCCTTAATGGCAGTGCCTCAGATAAAGCTTTAATGATAAATTCAAAATTTGTGCGTTTGTGGTCCCTACGAAAGAGGAGAAATTACATCAAGACTAAAACAGGTATGGGTTTAAATACTGGCGAACGTTTGCGTTATACAGCACGAGAGTTCCATTGAAGGAGAGCATCTCAAATATTTGAAACACAGTATAGCAAAATGTCCTGTGACATTAAACTTCCAAACTAGAATCTACGGTCTTCTATTTTTGGTCTAGTCTTTCTGTGTTAGAAGTACGTGTGTGATAAAGACTGCTTTGTGATCAGGCCCAGTTTGTAAGCGTTTTTGTTTTCAAATTAATTGAGGGGGTCGTAGGGAAAGATGTTGGTTGGTGGGGGGGAGATGGTAGGTTGCTACTGAATAAGCTTATATAAATCATTTCCATATAGTGTAAATGTCATGACACATAGTACAAGAAGTGTAAACATGTGAGTTATTGTCCCACAGAAATTCAGAATTGGTTTTCGACTCGTGCAGATCATAAATCAGTGCAGCTTTTATTTTATCATGCATGGCCTAGAACTATTATTATAACTATACTTATCTATCAGTATGTCCATAATAAAGTTCAGCATTATATGTATAATATATCTATGTAATGTATGTATTATGTAGTGTTGTGTTTGTGTGAGTGGTGTGGGGGTGTGTGGGTGTGTGTGGGTGTAAAAATTATGTTTTAAATTGAAATACCACCAAAAATATGGTATGTTTTTTTTTTTAATAAGCCATCTTGTATACAGATCTATCTCTGCATTTGTCAGTAAAGGGCATGGTATAACATTGTTGGTTGCTGGTTTACTGACGACGGAAGATCCAAGTTGAAGAGGCAAGAGAAGAATTTGAACAATGCAAAGAAGTAATGGCTAAAATGTGTGTGTGTGTGCGTGTTTGTGTTGTGTATGTGTTGTGTTGTGTGTGTGTGATGTGTTCATGGTGGCAATGTGGTTTGTGTGTGTTCTGTGTGTGTGGGGTTGTGTGTATGTGTGTGTTTTGTGTGTGTGTGCCGGGTGGTGGGTGCGTGTGTGTGTGCGGTGTGCGAGTTGTGCGCTTACACGTACGATCCACACAGCATAATACAATAATTTAGTGTTTGTCTTATGTGTGTTATCAAGCAAAGACAGCCTGCATTTGTACTTGGGCAACATAATTATTATTATCACTGCTTCTGTTTTGTTTGTTTCTTTTGTCTGAATTCCTGCAGAATTTTTAAATACCTGGGGGGAGGTAGGACCGTGACGTATAGAACAGGTGTGTCTAGACTAGTCTGACCGAAGTAAGAGGCACACTTACAAACAGTTTTTCAGAGAAAAGGACGGGTATGATGCAAGGGAGGGGGGTGGTGGGGAGTTCACCGTAATCTCATTCTACTGCTGGCCTTCACAACTAACTGTAGAATCGACCACAGATGTTTCCTCCTCTCATCCATCAAACGTTCCAGATGATGGTACATATTGATGCACCCCAGTTTTGAGAATTGCAGGCTATGGGATCCAAGTTTATTGAATGGATGAGTATTGTCACCGAAAACTGTAAACTCTCAATGGCGAAGCACGACAACATTAAATCCATGGCTTGGTGCACCTGCAGTGTCCAGAGGAACGCTCGTGTGGAAAACCACGCAACACTGGATGGGTAAAGAAAGTGGTTAAGAAGCCAGAGCCAAATCGCGCGTGGGGCTTAAGTGAATCACCCTAATCGGTCCATATCCGAAACGTCAACCAGGACCTTCCTGATGGAACCCCCTATTCTGTCACAATAAGAAAAAGGTCCTAATGTCCTTGATTTCTTCACAAACTGGATTCGACGTATGGATGAACTTGACAATTGCCGACCAATGGATGATAGCATGTACATTTCCCAAAGCACACAATCAAGGGCCATCAGCCAGGTCAGCCCAGCATCTCATTTTGAAATGCGGCTAGTAAAATATCTGTTGTGGACACGAGGCTAACTAATACCTCCCTGAAATGAGTATTTTATTTCAGGGCTTGCCAGACAAATGCATCCTGGGAGTGTGTGGCTGTGTAGGACAAAACAAACTAAACATTGCCGGCTGTGCGTTGAAGCCTCCAGTTTCACGGAGCACAGGCAGACAAAAGAGACCTCAGCATGATTGAGTCATGAATCTGCCAAATAAAACTCATGATTTGAATCAGTGCCGACACACGTTATGATTCATTGTCCTCGGGATGTTTCGTGTCCCCAGTAACATCTGGGAAATGCGAAAAATTACTTCCATCGCTTCTTACTAGGATGTTCCTCCCCAGAAGGAATACAGAACTACTGGGTCAATCTAGAAGTACGCATTAAGCAAGCGATAGATTAAGGGTAACAATGGTCTTTCTGTAACACGTTTTTAGGTTGGCAGGAGCTATCTTGAAAGCAGCCATGAGCCATACTCGTTTCACCCTCTGACGTTCTCCATAGATGACAAACTCCGCGTCCACAAAGGAAACGGTGGGCAAAAGAAAGTTGACAGGCCTTCATACAAGCAGTTTGCATCTTTGATGATGAGTTTCAAATGAAGTGAATCACCAAGGTTGTCCCCTGCAGAAAGGAAATAATGAATGTTTATTCAACTGTCACCCACCAAGCCCATTCCAACAGTGACACAAAACCTAGTCAAAATCCGTGGGAGGTGTTATGACCATCTCCTTGACAGAACCCCCCAAAGATGGGAAAGCCACCAGGCCAAAGGGCAGAGATAGAAAGAAGAAAGTCTGCTGATGAGGGTTAAGTGGGTTATGACCCGTGTGGGCTTCCTACCATACAAGTTTCTGTGTCTGAGTTACTAAACTTGCTATCGCGAGTTCTTTTTGGCCTCTGGGGGGGGCAGGTATACGATTAGCCCATTATAAAGTTACAGTGGCGTCAAGGTTTAAGGTCAAACAAACACTACAAGTCAAAATGTCTTGTTGATTCCTACCGGAATTTCTCACTGACTGGCACTCGACTAGATCGCCACAAAAGAAAAACTGAAGCTACCCTGAAATCACACTTCGAACTTGAGGAGAACAAAGTGGGCACTGGTTAAGCAGGTTGACTGCTGAACCATACCATGCTAGTGGACATTTGTGAGCACAACGGCTGAGTAGATCTCAGTCCAGTCCTCAAGCTGAGATCACATAGGTGGACATTGAGTGAGCAATCCAGTAGAGGACGGTTGAGGTGTGGTGAGTCTGAAACTCTCAATTCTACAAGTGAAATGATTACGCCAGATCATAAAACCAACTGACAGTTAGCAGCGGATTTCACAGAACTGAGAGTGGTTCGTCACGATTGACAGGGAACGCAGAAGAATCATGATAATGAGGGAGCTGTAAGGAGACAAATCAGGATACCGAGACATCCGTAAGAGACACCAGGAGTTAGAGATGTCAGAGCAAGACCCAACATTCATCAGAGCTGCCTGGTAACCGAGCACTGTCCAAAGGGTCTCACCTGGAATGATATTGGCATCACATTCTTGTCATAGTCGGATCATCTATACGGAGTCTTGCAGGGCAATCCCTTCCAGGGACAATGTTCGTCATATAACTAGGTTTGCTGTGCTGATATTTTATTAGCTCAACCGTCATTATTACCCTCTCAGCTGAACAGCTGCGCCAGCCTACTGTGAGTTAGACCTGCGTGCCTTACGTGGATGTGTTGCTTACTCTTGAACACACACACACCGTTGACTTACAGTATATCAAGTGTCTGTGGATTTGACTCTCTGACATTACAGTTGAACAGTCCGTACGGGATTTACTCTGTAACTCAGGTAATGACCTCTGACTTTCGACTTGTCATTTGATCTATCACTGTTATTTGACCCCGTTCACTTTTTATTGACCTCTCAGTTGCAACTGATCTGTGGGTCTCCGTGACTTGGACCTCTCACTTTACCAACAGTTGACACAGAGTGTACTGTTAGATTTGACCTCGCACTTACGTTAACAGACGTACTGCGTAGTTGACTCACCACTGTCCTTTGAACAGTATCTACGGTGATCTGATACCCTCAATGTGTGAACGCTCCTGAATGTCACATTACATTGTACAGGAGCGTCAACTGTGTGTTATACCTGATGCACTTTCTACCGTTGAAGTAGCGATACTGTGGAGTGAACCTCTGGACTGGTGAATTCAGTTGAACAGACGCATACTGTGATGTGAACCTCCACTTACAGTTGAATCAGATGCATTACATATGTGATTGACCTGCACAATATACTTACAGGGGAACCAGCGCATATGTGATTGTGACCTGCTCTGACTGTGACAGTTGACCAGATCTACTTAAAGGATTGAACTCTCACTAAGTACAGTTGAACAGAGCATACTAGATGATTTGACCTCACTCACTTACAGCTGAACAAGGTACTGTAACTGTGAGCTAGAGATAGATCGAACTCGAGCATGTAACAAGCCTACACAACCGTAAACGTTGTGGCGGGTAGGCTTACGCAGGCTCGGTGGACATTCACTCTTGCACTGTGATTAACTTAGGCTGTCCTCTGTTTTAGCGCAGTCATGCAGTCGCATGTTTCTCTTATTCCTATCTCTTTTCACGTTTCGCTCTGTGTTGGGTGTCATGTCTGTTTGTGTTATCTTATCTGTAACGTTAACAATTCTGTTATGTTACCCTTAAAGTGCTTGTTAATACATGATGCTTAAGCATGATTTTATTCCAGTCAGTTTATACACACACGGTATTTAGCACCACACACGAAACTCGCACGCACTTGTAGCACTACTGCTGAACATAACGCACACACACACACCATACAACGGAGTGTACAACTACGTGTCCATTGCCGGCGCGATAGCACATCACTCAATGCACAACAGCGCAAGCACACACAAACACACACCACACATCGGTACCACATACACAGGACCCATCACACAGCACACACACACCACATACGTCCACATCCATATTCAGGACATAATCTGACATTACTGAGTATCAACCATACCGTGTAGAAGTATTACCAGAGTGGATCTAGTTATTTGATGACTCTCCTTAAGTATAAATTGATTTAAAAATCAAAATTGGTCTTTTAAAATGTTGATAAGAGTTGAAAGCGACCAGCCATAATATATGTACCTACTTGCACGTATATATACATACTGACCACAGAGACACTGGAAAACGTGTGTCTTTCCCTCACATGCACTTCTCACAATGCCACACACACAACACACCCACACCCACAAACCCACACACACACACACCACACAAACACAGGGGGCATTGATGCACGTATGAACCAGCAATTGGCATCCCATGCACTCATGCGCATACTTAGCGTGCACTCACATCATGATTACACATGCACGACACACATACATACAAAACACAGACCCCCCCCCCCTCATACATACAGACGCAGGTTAACACACATACATCCAATGTCACACACACACAAACATGCAAGCCCATGCACACTTACATCACACGCATGGCACATGCATACACAAACACAGTACTTGTGCTGTGCTTGCCTTTTTTCTTTCATTTCGGCTTTGGTCAGATAGTGTTGCCAGGATTGGTATTACAACAACAGAGCAGTTCACGTGATGCTGAAGCAGACCTGGAAATTGCCCAGTATCGTGATGTGGAAAAAGCACGATGACAATGCCTGTCTAACTGTTTCGTCTCTTGTTGCGTGTAACAAAAAACTGGGTAGAATGTATGTGAGTGATTGACAGTTGTGTAGTTTATCTGCCATCTTGCGATGTGCATCTCATCTGCCCCTTCTCCTCGACTCCCACCCCTCATCTTGTGTGCCTTTCATCACATTACACCTGATCCTTGTGTTGAGTTATGCACCCTAAGTGGCAATCACAAACAAAACGCAGTGCAGAGAAAAAAGTACACATGAAGCTTGGCTTTAGTAATAACTGCATGATAGCATTCGCGCCGTAAGATAACTGCAGCCCATAATGATTTTGAGAGAGAGAGTAATACAAAAACAATCCTATTGCAGTGCACCAATAGAGTGAGAGGAGTGCAATTTCCAGGAGGTTTATCGCTCACTGGAACTGTTGTAGCTGAAAACACTCTTATGTCTAGAAATTAGAGATCCCTTCAAGGATGTTATAATAGACCATTGTAGCAAACTTGGTATGCTGCTCGACCAATGATTATTCCCTATGGATGGCTCTGGCTGTCCTATTTTCTTCTTACCTCCTCTACTCGCTGTATGCCCGTCCAAGAGGAGTCGGTGTGGACTACCACACTGGAAGAACAGTTCACCATGGTTCCCAGCCAGTTTCAGTCAGGCTGTGTGGCCATAAGTTGTCGGGTGTCTTGCCAATGGTTTTCCCTGTTCTCATGCTTGCGCAGTGCTATGTCTGTTCCTATGATTTTATGTGTACTTATCTACCGGTTACCTCATAGCAAGGTACACGTTACAATTTGCAACAAGAAATGCTGTTCTGTCTGTCTGTCTGGTCTGTCTGGTCAAATTGTGTTACCACTATGCTCCAACACAAAACATTCGGGCGGCCAATGCTATTTCTGCAAATTTGTAGGTATGTTCATTATGGGACGGTCACACGACTCGATGCCCAAGTTCATTATTAATATATTACCTAGAATAGCCCTACTGGATGATATAACGGCCCAATAGCGCGTTATAACGGATTCGTCCTTCTTATATTGAGAGATAATCTCTGAAAGAAGTACTTCCGGTAAATCGCTGATTTCTTATCTCATGTTCACAAAACTATTTCTGTTTGACTGTAGTGTGAACGCGTGTTAAATTTATCTTTTTTTTAAATTATGAATGCGTACTTTGTGATTGTGACTGTTTTCTTTGCAGCGCGCTACTCAAGACTGTAGCATGAACTGGGAGTATTGTTGTAGTATGCGTTATTTTTGCATCTTGTTCCTTGCTGTCCTCTCCTCCTTTGACAATTCTGCGTTGTGGAGGATTGGTTTCAGTCACCGAGACCTATTTGCGCTTGCTTAGCTGGCCATGCCACCCGATGTGGTTTCCCTTTCCTGACTGATGTCAGTAGAATCTTCATCGTTGGTCCTGTGTGCGACTAACTGGTTCAACACACTTGTTGAGATGGTGATACGAATAAGCGTAATCTGATGTTGGGTTTCTTGCGGTAACCCACTCTTTCCCATTCACGTGGATTCTTCTAGCTTCTAAGCCAGAGCCTCTGCTGAGTCCACGTCTTTCATGTGCATGGGAAGATTGCAATCGACCATAGCATCCAGGGTGCCTAGTCTTGTTCTTCATGGGAGATGTTCCTGTCCCTCCAAACAAGTTCTGGTGTTCTGGACAGTACACTGGTACATTATAGTAAGGGATTAAACCTGGAGTGCATGCATGCAAAAAATCTACCAATCATAAACGAGTAGTTATGTCCGGGCGTTATGGAGGAATGGAATGAAAAAGACAGAAGGGTTATCGTCTTTTGCTTCCTTTACATTAACAATGTGACAGACAGCATTTTCCTGTAACCTCTTGCAGTGCCAATGACATAACATTGTCTCTCCATACTGTGTCCCGGCCCTTTTGCCATAATGTTATACATACATCATCGAGTAATTTGAGAATTTTCCTGTTTTCCTATTTAAGGTTTGAGAAGTCTCAAAGGCATCACACATATCCAATAATAGTCCGGTAATCAATTAAACAACTGGGGACTCATTATGTTTCCTTTGAATATAACAATGTTTCTCCTCTGCGTGTACTTGTGTTCCAATCTGGTGTTTGTAACAGCTGGTGCGATGTGATGAGGACCGTCCGGGGCGAGGGTGTTAGTAGTGCGAAGCTTGAGTAACGTTCCCTCTTCAGGCTGTGTGCAACAGATCACGTTCTGGAAAGTAACGTTGGCAACCTTCGCCACACTGCTTCTTGTCTTCATTTGATCGGCGTTTGTTTGTTAGGTTCGTTAAGTTGTGTGGTAAGTTTGTCTGAACTATAATGCCTTGAAGTTAATGTACATAGCCATAGCAATCTGCTTGGACCACAATTCCTGCTTTGGGGCCACTCAGAGTGGCGAGAGACGGGGCCTTACATTTCAAACCAAACTCACTGGGTTGAGGCCGCTGTCTTTCTTCAGTTGTACTGAGTAAAAGTGAGCAGTCGATCATGTACTGTCTATCATGACTGAATGGGAGAGAACTGCCACGAAAAAACAGTTAGCAACCCCAATATTCCGATAGTGAAGTTTACCAGTCTGGATGCTGAGAACCATTTTGCCGAGTACTACTAGTCTAAGGTATTCCTCGCGGCAAAGTACTTTGCATGCGTGCAAGAGAATCACAAGTTTTGTCTGTGAAAGAACGAAATCTTTCCTCCCGCAGATGGCCGTTTGATCATTGGACACCCCAAAAACCCCCCCCTCTTTTTGTGCAATGATGTACCCCTCAGGCAGGGCGGTCCACTTTCCTGGCCGCTATTTTTGGATTGAATTACCCTGTGGGACCTTACCTGCGCGCTACAGCCAAGGCAACTACATCACCGCGATCCTGTCCCACCGGACATGGAGGATGATCGGTTGGGATGATCGGTTTTGATCGCTAGGCCCCCAAACGGGGGGGGCCTGCCATCCTGTGGCCCCGGGCCGTCCTCTACGGCAAAGCCCTGGTTCTGGACAATGATGGGGGGGGGGGAGGTAAAGACATGTTTCCATACCGCCAGCGATCTGCTTTGAGCAACCGCTCAGTCCGGGCCTGCTCCCTCCATTATGGACAAATCCTTCGCGAAACGAGTGGGTGGTGGCGGGGCAATTCAGAGAATGGTAGTGGGATCATTCAGATAATGGTTAAAATAAAAAAAATGGACCATTTCAGAGAATAAGTGAACCTCCAATAATGGAAAGTGGAAACCATTCAAATAAAGAAGAAAGCTGGGTAGATGGAAAACCATAGTAACACAAAATTATAGCAGATTTAAATGCAATTGTATAACAAGAAAGATTGGTCTAATTTGTTTGTGCAAGGTACAGTTACAACAGAATGTGTCATTGCAAGGAACGCAGAAATATCATAGCCTTATGACAGAGAAAATGGTCTCCTGTGCCAGCATTAGGTAAAGCTGATATAACTGCAGAACTGATGGCCACCTTTTTCATTTCAACCATAAGACCGAATAAGCATAACTATTGAACCCGTTTAAAACCTTCCAACTTTACAGCTTGGACACACAGACACAGACTCGGCTTGACTACACACATGTATACTTATGTTGTGAGCTATTAGCACATAATATTATTGTATTGGTACGTCCATTTTTGTTCTGAGAGAGAGAGAAGAGGGTGGGTAGAGAAGAGAGGGAGAGAGATCACATTGTTCTTTACCTCATCAGTTTTCATTTTCACACACCAGAAAAAGCAAGAGAAGCTTTTTTA
>JADBJO010019370.1:22500-33392 GCA_016801955.1 Conus betulinus | reverse complement strand
GTAGAGTTGTTGAAATCCATGCCTCAGGGTAGTTTTTCTGGATTGCTTCCTGCATTAAACAACATCATACTTGTTTTTTCAGTGGACAAGGACAGACCATTTTCTCTCATATAGTTCCCTATGCTATCTAAATCTCTTTGATATAGTCTTCTAACATAATTCTGTGCTCTTTGTGGGGTTGACTTTTTCAGAGTTACTTCCATCCACATACAGATATCATCTGCGTATTGCACTAGAACGACATTTTTTTTTTGAGACTGCTTTTGGGAGATCGTGAATAAGGATGTTAAAAAGAATAGGTGCTAATACTGAACCTTGCGGAATTCCCATGTCTAGATTTCTGAGTGTTGAGTGTCGTCTTCCTACTCTGGCTAACATACTTCTATTATTTAAAAATGATTTAATATAATTTGTACATGTTTCCAGATATTCCAATCAGTTTAAGTTGTATAACAAGCGCCTGTGCCAGACTTGGTCATAGGCTTTTTTAACATCAAAGAAGGTAGCGAGTATACTTTTCCTACGAGCAAACTGACGCTTTATTTGAGTAGATAATTTAACCAAGTGTTCAACTGTGGATCTTCCTTTCATAAATCCAGCTTGATTAATTGGTATTACATTGTTCTTTTCACAAAAGTGCATGAGCCTATTTAAAAACAATTTTTTCTACAAGTTTACCACAATGGGAAGTGAGAGCTATAGGGCGGTAGCTGTTTTTGTCATTCATAGGTTTTCCAGGTTTTAAAATTGGAACGACTATTGAATCTTTCCATATTTGAGGAACAACGCCATTTTCCCAGCAATTCTGAACTATATGATGCAGGAAAAACAATACAGTTATCAGGGAGATGTTTTAACATTTCATTGCTCACAATATCAAGACCAGCAGAACATTTTTTGTTGCTGATACCATATATTGCACTTCTCAACTCTCTGATTGTTATCGGTGCATTAATAGAGAGATCATTATCAGGAAGAGGGTCTGAATAGAGAGGCTGCAATTGTTCTTTTTCTCTATATATTTTACAGTTTGAGGACAGACCTTCTGATTTACTAGTCATAGAAAACATATCCACGAAGGTTTCCGCCTTTTCTCCATCAGAAGGGAAACTTATTCTCATTAGATTCTATTGGATAGCTTGGAAGTCTAGTTCCATTTTTCATGCATTTCACTTTGTTCCAAACCTTATTTAAGTCTTTATTATCTGTAACTTCCTTTGTGCAAAAAGAATTCCAATATAGCCGTTTTGCTTTGGCTATTACATTATTACTGTGTGTCTTTGCTTTCTTCATTTCCATGTGACTGTCTTCTATTAGCTGTTTGCGTAAATTTTCATCTAGATTTTTTTCTGTTTTCGCCTTAATGTACACCTTATATTTGTCTTTTTTTTTAATTAACAGCTTGTTCACATTCATTAGTCCACCAGATATTCCCCACATGTTTAGACTGTTTTGTGGTTTGTAGTCTTGGGATTGATGAATTAGCTGCCAAAATAACTGCATCCTTGAATTCTGAATATTGCTTGTCAGTGTGCTCTTGCATACATTTATCGAAGTTTTGACAAGCTAGAATAGTTTGAAATGTATCCCAGTCTGCACACTTATAGTCGTATTTCACTGGAGTATCATGTACATCATTATTACCCTGAATATTTTCTTTAACAATGGTTATAATTATAGGCAAATGATCGCTACCTAAAGTATCTTTACATGTTTCCCATGTACAAGATGGAGCAAGTTCTGGTGAGATAAAGGAAAAGGTCTATAGCTGTAGCTCTATGTTTGGATATATCTGGTATCCGGTGATACTGCCATCGTTTAAAAGGTGGAATGAACTATCTACGATGTTTTCAACAAGACGATTACTGGTAACCGAGCTACAATCATTTTCCCAGAAGGGCGAGTGAGCATTAAAGTCGCCCGCTATCAACCACTTATTACAATGTTGATCTTGAATAGCGCGTAGCCAGTCAGAATTCTGATCATTCGGGCCTTTAGGAAAATACAGTGACATAACATTCATTGTAAAAGAATTACCAAGTTTTATATGGGCTACGCATGCATGTACATCACTGACAGATTTTGGGATTGGTGATGCTCTTCTGATGCAAGCTTATGTTATATTGATAGCCCTTCACGTATATATATTGCAGTAGTTTTACGTGACCGTTGGAACTTCCCTTGTCGTATACTGGGGGGAAATAATAGTTAGGCAAACTGGGCAGTTTGGAAGGGATAACATTTAACGATTGTAATATCAAAACTTCGTATGGGTTTGAAGAAAGATGATGTCGCAAAACAGTTTAAACAATTCATTTCATGTGATAGTTTGTTCATAGTCGGTGAGGAAAACAATTCACTGATCAGTTCTAAGAGCAGGCCGATTCGACGGATGCCAGACCTATGCTCACTAGAAGTGACTCGTGAATGTTCAACGCGCATATGGATTGCCACATATCCCTTCCACAAATCCCAACTTAGCTTACACCCAGGACAGCTTCCAAGCAGATGTTCTGGATGTAGGTGTGGTATGGCAGTATATCTGTGCTGGGGTGTCCATAAGTGGCGCTGTGTGTATAACTGTCTGATTCTCACTTTCAAAAGTTTGAATGCGTGTAACGATTATTTGCCTACACACACCCACACAACACGAACATGGATAGCCCAACAACACGCATATTAAGTTTTCCTTTTCCTTTCTATGCTGCCTGAACCATCAAGACATGATAGACTCATATCACCATAAATCATTAATATAAATCAACAGGCACAAAATCAATACACGCCACCACGCAGTGCACAGATCAATATTTAACATCAACAAAGGGTATGTAATAGCACAGGGAGCTTTAACCGTCACACTCACAATCACATCATTTTTTTTTTTTCTGGCACATTCCTCGCTGGCACCGTCAGTGGTGTCTCAACAGACACTTGTCACACACTTGGCTGCAATGAGCCCAAGTCACAGTCTGTAGCACCACCCAGGGCAAGCAGAGCCACTCGCGAACACAGTGTGAAGTGGTGTCCCACAGGGCACGCCCACACAGCCAAAAGTCACGTCAGACTACCGACCTGGTGGTCAGCCTCTCCACGTCGTTCTGACGGAGACAGTGGCTGGGACATGGGCGGTACCCCACACCCAATACTAATTAGTTCCAGGCCGGACTCAGGGGCCTCATCGAACACCTGGGGAACTGATTACCACTGCGACTCTCTCTTCAGCACCGTGGGGATGTTTCCAGGTGGGCAAATCCACAGAGACTGTAAGGAAATCCTCGCTCACCTGACTGACAACAAGCTGCAGGTGAGTAGCTGCTAGGTAAACAGGTCAACTGGTAAACAGGTAAACTTACGCCACCTCAGAACTATCCCCACAGTTTGGGACCGGACAAAAATGGTCTGTCTCAGGGACGAGGGCAGTTTACAGGACTGTCACGTTCTTACTCCAGGTAGGATGAAGGCGGGGAAACAGGACCAGGCAGGGTGATGAAGGCCTAGTCGCCTCTAACACCTCCCAACCCTCAGCACGGCAGTGAGAGACAGTTCCTGCAACCCTGAGCCTGAACACCTGGAATGGTCCAAGCAGGGACACAACTGCCAGGACCAAACACAGAACTGCCAGACCGTCGGTTTAAAGAGCAGTCCGGAAGTAAGCAGAGTCACCGAGGACAGGACAGTCCACCAGGGTGACTACAGCACGAATTCAGACTTCACACATGCCCTTCCACCTGGCTGGAACTTCCCCACCAACGTGATGACAGACTACTGCGGTCAGTGCAGCCATATGCCAGCACTTCAGCTGAAAATTCTTTGTTACACGAAGACCCAAACAAGAAGTGAAGACACAACGACCAACAGTCAACCAACAAAAGAAAGTCCACTCTATCACAATCTCCTCTCATTTTACAGAAAACCAGCAAAGGATACCACATGATGAAAGCGCTGAAATTACACATGCTCAAGAACAAAATCACTACCTCTCCACCCACCTCCTCCCTCCCCTCTTCGTTGGTCGGTCTTTCCTTCCCCAAATACATGGTACAGCCTTTAAATGACTCTCCCATAGTAAACCAGCGGCAAATAAATAAAATAGCCGAGTGACCAATCATGGAAAACACATCTAGGTAATTATGTGCGATACAGACTTAGTCCCACTATCACGGTACAACATTATAGACATTGGGATTGGTCTTCATGCGACTGTTTATCATTTCTATAATGTTAAACATTCTCACTAAATCTTTTGTTTTTGGTACAATCCTTTTGTTTTTGGTACAACCTTCTTTCATGTGTTGTTCATTATGTCAGGCAATGGTTTGGCATGCATGAGCTGCAGTATTAATTCAGTCAAAATAATATCAAAGACATGCACACTACCCTACTGTCGTTAATGCCCCCAGGTTCATGATATTTTACCACAATATTGCCATACAGAGTCATCCGCCCTTCAAAAATGATTGGAAAAGTATATTGTAGACCTCAAATTGACCTCTTTGACAACACACACACACACACACACACACACCACACACACCACACACACACACACACACACACACATACACACACAGCACACGCGCGCGCCTCGCAACATCACATCTCTCTCTCTCTCTCTCTCTCTCTCTCTCTCTCCTCTCTCTCTCCTCTCTCTCTCTCTCTCTGAGTTCTTAAATAAACTAACACTTAACTGGATAGTACAAACGTTCTATTCATCTTCTCATTCTGTTTCTCTCATTATTCATTGAGGATGATGATGATGATGAGATGATGATGATCATGATCATGATCATGATCATGATCATCATCATCATCATCATCTTCTTCTCTTCTTCTTCTTCTTCTTCTTCTTCTTCTTCTTCTTCTTCTTCTTCTTCTTCGTCGTCTCCTTCATCCACGATATGAAGAGTCACCGGGGCACCACAGTAAAGAAGTCACCACCAGATTCCTCCTGCTCTGTTGATTGTGCGGCAAATGGGGAAACTCGTGGTAGCACTTTTTTTTTCTCTCTCATGCCCATGCCCCATTACAAAGGCAAATGGAATCTGTTCTGTTAGTGTTGAGGAAGAGGTGTTCTCAGAATGTAGCATGCCTAAACAAGTATTCTGAAAAATGTGCACTTGTTTCTGTGTTTCATCTCACGTCTTTTTTCTGACATTTAGACAGAGGAAAAGGCACATTTCGCATAGATAAGAAGTGATGTTAATTGGTGATGTTTCGTTCTTAATTAAGAGGTCAGCAGATTTTTTCTAAATGTTAAATTTCATGTTCCTGTCTATCTATAGGCTAGATTTTGCCTAACGTACAGCTGAGTACATTTCATAACACTAGCCAAATGCTGATTTCTGTGAAACATGAAGACTCTGAACGTGGTTTAAAAAACTATTTGAAAAATGGTGGGTGAAATGTGGTTGAGCAGTATTGTGGTGTATGTAATTTTGAGCAGTTACGTAAAATGCACCATTCGATTCGGTGGACAACGTGATGATTCAGCTACTCAAGAAGTGTGTTTTTTGAGGTCAGATTTGGGATTTTGGAGTCCAAATCAAGCTAAATGCGTTGATGATGATGCACAGATTCCAAATTTGATTACTATTTACACACATTATTTATCGTCAAATTAACACAATTATGAAATTATGTCAGTCTGAAACTGTCATGTTTTGGAATAATAAAGCCAAGTGCATATTCTGTGTTATGCCAGATATGGATTCCTTTTTTTCTTCTCTTAGGGTATCAAATGATGAATGCAATAATGATCAGGATAGCCTAAAAGAAGATGGGTATTTGCAGTAATTTGAGAATGTATTTTTCCCCTAAAAGATTCAAGTATTTAGGACAAATCAAAAAGATAATGATTAACTGTTCAATTTTACTGTCAACTTGGACAATTAAATGTGACCTTTCTATCATGTCGTTAGCGATGCGTACGTATTGTTGAAATGCCTGGCCTAAGCCTAGAGAGTGTCTTCTTATTTTCCCATTGTTTTAAGTTAAATACGCACTGCACTGGAATGTACCGATTCATTGGTTAGAAGACACAGCAGAAAAAGGTGTTTTTCACTATGTATTTGTCAGCTGCAACACGCCAGCCTTGGATAAAACAATGAACCGTCAACTGCATTCTTGACCATTTGTCAGCCCTTGTACTTCACACTGCTGTGTGGCACTGTCTAGCGCGTCAGACTCAGTGTTTACAAGTGAAAAGGTTATCATTAACGGTATACTCAGAATTCGCTAAAACAGGAGTCTGAGATTTAAAAAAAGTATTATAAACTTATTGAGGTCATTAAATTAGAATGAATAGAACTTTTGAATAACGAACAAGTATTGAAATGCATGGTTATCTATAGTATTTTTCTGGAGTAAGCTCTTGTCTAATATAATAAGTTCCTGGCATGAGAATAGAACATGAACTTCATTAGCAAAAGCGTCGTGACTTAACGGGCAAAGGGAGATGATCATCACAGAGTTCTCTATAAGGATTAAAATGACTATTTTGTTTCTGTGATACCAAATCTGAATTTTGTTAAGATGTATCTCGAGTGTTGTCTTAATCTATAGACAAATACACTGGCAATCTATGCTCTGCATTTAACATACGATAAATATCATATCTGTCACTTTGCTGAACATGAGAATGCCAGCTTTGCCATCGACAATCTATTAATCTCTGACAAAATTACCAGATAAAACCGCGTATGTCCCCAACACTCTGACTTTCTCATACAAAGCCAAATCCAATATTCATACAATTTTAATCTTACCCATGGAGCCCAATTTGTCTTTGCCCTTGGCATCAAACTCAACTATCAGATTGTAAGCTGTATGGGGTAATCTATATGATTGCATTCTTGTTAACTTTAACCAATAACGAATGGAAACGTGACAATAGAAACTAAATATATGGGATAACTTATTTGTCTCCCCATAGACTAAATCATTAGACGTATATAGATACTAGCAAAAAACTTCAGTGCGTATAAATGTAGCTTCGCCATCTCATAAGCAGAGCTGCTAATAACCCCACAGTTCAACATGATATGTGCACAATTGGTTGGATTTAAGAATCAAACAATTTTTGAAATAGTGCTAAAGATTCGTTGTTCAATATTGTCAGTTATTTTCATGACACACAATAAGGGCGTATTTAGCACTGCTCACAAGATCTTTACAAGCAAATGTAAAGCTCAAGCGAGTTGAAAAGAATATACCCAAATATTTGTAAATATTCACTACTGGCATAATATTTCCATTGTATCTCCATCTTTCCCTAGCAGCAAGATAACCTCCTTTTTCTAAAGACTATTATAGTGCTTTATGTGATGTTTACATTTAAGTGATACAGCAGCTCTTGCTAGACTGTTCAGCTGTGTTTGCAGACCAACAATAGTTTCGGATAACAATACCACATCATCAGTAAATAGCAGAATAACTATTTCTAAGACATCATTTACAAACTGCACGCCATGTCTTCCAGAATTAATAACTTCCAACGTTAATTCAATAATAAATAATGAGAACAAAATAGGGCTACAAACATCTTCTTGTTTTACCCCGGATGTACAGTATATATAATCTGAAAGAGATACTCCACATCGCACTCTTGCTTTTACGGAGTCATGCATGCTGATAATGGACTCATACAACCGTCCACGAACACACCATTCCTGAGCAAAATAGGCCAAAGGATACTTCTATTTACAGAATTTAAGGCTTTCTCGAAATCCATAAAGGCTACATATAATTCACGATTCAATCCAAACTGATTTTCAACAAACGACATCAAAGTGAACGTATGATCAACTGTTGAATAATTGTTGTTTAAACCCTGCTTGAACTTCACCAGTTAAGTTATTTTCTTCTACCCACTCCTGAAGGTCTTCTGTTAAGGAGAGTGCTATATAATTTACTGCATACATTGCTCAGAGATATTCTGATTATAGCTGTTTGGATATTAGCATCAGCTTTTTATACAATGGAAGGATAATTGACTCTGACCAAAATTTCTGGAAAAAGACCCCTGTCAAACAAAGCATTAAAGAAATTCTTTAGAAAACAAACAGCCAGTTCAGATTTGCAATCATATTTAACTATCTCTCCAACTATCCCGTCAGGGCCTGCAGCTTTGCCTTTTTAATTGTCTTAACGCTAACAGGATTTCTTCATTTGAGATTGGACGATTTAAAGGACAGTTACCACTATCGTTGCCAGCGCTTTCGTTCATCACTAAATGGTTGTTACTAATGAATTACCAGCATCGTCATTTCTTTCAAGCAGTCCTTTGAAATGTTCAAATATGTGTGTGTGTGTGTGTGTGTGTGTTGTGTGTGTGTGTGTGTGTGTGTGTGTGGTGTGGTGAGAGGAGAGAGAGAGGAGAGAGAGAGAGGAGAGAGAGAGAGATGAGAGAGAGAGGAGAGAGAGAGAGAGAGAGAGAGAGGGAGAGAGAGACGAGAGAGAGAGAGGGAGTTTAATCACGCTGCAGCCATTATGAGTAGCGTAAAATCCTCTAACTTTCGTGACTGAAAAAAAAATACCCTTCATATACTGATCACAATCCTGAAGTAAATATTATCGTAACACCATCGTTGGACTTTGTACGACATGTTCATACAGATTCGAATCAACAGTCATCAAAGTCATCAATGAAATATTTGAGCGTTTGGCACGGCTGTTCTGACCAATCTGAGCGGTTGGCACTGGCTGTTCTGTCCGTTCAGGCATTCTAATCAGTAAAAAACCAGTTATAGATAACTCACCATAGTCTTCAAACACATTGGTGATGCAGTGGTTAGAGAGAGAGAGAGAGAGAGACGAGAGAGAGAGAGAGAGAGAGAGAGAGAGAGAGAGGGCAGAGGTAGAGAGAGAGGGAGGGAGTGAAGGAAGGGCAGGCAGAGACAGAGACAGAATGAGAGAGAGAGAGAGAGAGAGAGAGAGAGAGAGAGAGGAGAGAGGAGAGAGAGACGAGAGACAGACAGACAGACAGACAGACAGACATCAAACAGACAGATGGACAGACAGACAGTGACACAGAGAGACGAAAAGTAATAATCCATCATCGATTCCCTTTTCTATATAATAAATACAGATAGAAAAATGGGACGTAAAAACAAACAAACAAACAAACAAACAAACAAACAAAAACAAACAATCAAAGAGCAGTTGGGAGAAAAAGCCACCAGCATGTCATATAGTTTTATAATCAAACTCGCAATCAACTGCAACAGTTTAATAACTCTTGTGAGCTTTATTTCAAGAAGAAGCGCGATTCCACTGAGTAAGTAAAGAAATGCTGCTTATAGCCCAGCCGACGGCAAAGGGCCATGTTGCGGCTGCACCACGGTCAAGTCAACTCACAAATCATTAAAGAAAATGTGCACAATCCTTTAAAATACAACTGAAAGCACACCAGAACCTAAATTCATTTCTTTTCCGTAAAATCTTAGATCAGATGATATTTGTTCATCACTTTCAGGAATTCAAGGATCACATCAGCTGGAATATCTCTGAACAAGGTTCACATGGAGTCTGCTGTAAAATGTTTATGTCTCAAATCATACAAGTCCCAACACTCTTACAGAATATGTTTCACTGTGAGTGGTACATGACAATGAATGCAACACGGAGCTTCTTCACCTTTTAAACGATAAGAATGGAGTGGCCTGTTTGCAAACAGCACAAAATTGTTTCTTCTTCGCAGCCTCCTCGGGAACATAGTAAAAAACCTCTTTCAGGTTTTGACGGATTTTTATACAATTTATTATCCGTCTCCGAGTTCTATTCCACTTGCCACAGGCTTTTGACATAAACCTGTGTTCTTGTATACAGATAAGTGTGAGGGATAGACAATCTGCTCAATTCTTTCTTGGTGGCACTCTTGACAAGTCTATCAACCACCTCGTTGCCTTGAATGCCAACATGGCTGGGCGTACCCAAGCAAAATCTATGTTGTATCAATCTGATTTCTGGGAGGTGTACAGTTCGAACAGCTTTAACAGTTTAGGGTGCTCGAGGCTACGGCTGGCAATGGCTTCCAAAGCAGAAAGGGAGCCTGACAAAATGAGTGAATCTTTGTTTCAGTTTAGAGACCATTTCAAGAGCCAGGACCAAGGCTGTAAATTCAGCAGTGTATGGAGCTGTCAGTAGAAAATGGTGTTTAGAACATCCCTAATTGGGGTTTATTGCACAAAATGCAGTAGAGGCAAACCCAATCATCAGATTTGGAACCGTGTCTGTGAACGTTCTTTCAAAGTATAGAAACACTGATTGCGGTTCAGCAAAACAGGACTTGTATGCCAAGGAACTAGGGGCATTACAACAGATAGTCTAGCACTGTCATAATAAGGTTCTTTAACACCAGCTTAACATTGTATCTTAAAAAAAAATGGGGAGGGGGGACCTGGAAAACAAATGAAGAAAAAAAAAACAAACAAACAAACAAAAAAATGAAATTGTAAACTTTTAGAAACAATCTTATGTTATGATAACTGAAAACCCTTTAATGACATAAGTGATAAATCGTACTGATGCAGCTCGATTTGAAGTCTATCTTTGCTTCGCCACGGGACAACCAGAAACACAGGTGGAGACACAGGCAGGACTGATTCCCTAGTTAGCAGAGGGCAAGGAGTGCATGGAAACTACTGCAGGACTGTAGAAGTCAAGGTGTCTCTGTTAAATGTGTTTGCATACATAAGCTCTGCTTCGGCTTTGAGATGCATGGCGTGATTAATTGACAGAGGTTCCACTTCAAAGGCCACCCTAGGAACAGTATCAGAACAAAATGGGGCCTGACTACTACTTACAGAGAATTCTGCAATTGAAAACAGGTGTTTACACGAAGACCGGCGTTCCACATCGACAGAGTTTCGTGGTTTCATTTGATCTTGAAG
>JADBJO010019370.1:0-17500 GCA_016801955.1 Conus betulinus | reverse complement strand
TTCCTCATTGAGATATTGGTCATCTATTCTTCTGGGTCACAGGAGATTGCTTCATCTCTCGAGCTTCCTCTGATTCGTTTACATTTCACATATAGGCTACTTGTAGAACTATTTTTTGCAAAGAGATCAACGAACGTGTTGGGGGTTTGAGCCGCAGATGGAAACGTTTTCGTTCTCTCTTGTGGTTGGATAGATTGGAAATTTAATCCACGGTCATATACTTCATGAACCTTCTTTCTGCCTTTTCTTTTTCTTAGCTAGTGATGATCAGCGACTTTAAACACACAAACAGGCGACCAATGTTCCTGTTTTCCTTTCTCTATAGCTCGCCTATGCATACATTGGGCCAGTTTTATAGAAACGGGGGGTTTCGCCTTTTCTCTTTTTTTTTCTTCGTGTATTTTATGAATACATTAGCTGATGTTATCTTCTTGTCAGTTTTTGGAATGGTTTCAATGGCAGCATAAAAAAACTATTCAGTGCAATCAGTGTAACACTGTACATGTCTTCAGAGGCTGCTACTTTAAAAGGCATGAAAAGAGAGCTGAAATTATCGCTATCGGTTCGTTTGTATTATCAATTGCCCATGAACTGTAATGAATGACATCCGATGACCTAATAACATGGCCATATTTAGCAGGTGAAGAACAGAGTCCATTATATTTTCTACCTGACCATTTGATCTCATTTTAGACAGATTGCGTCCAAGGGAAAAACATGTTCTTTCAAATCGCCAGCAATCAGCCATGTCTTAGAATCTGAATCTAGACACCAGTCAGTATTTCAGTCGTATATTGAATGAATTAATGGTGGGGGAGGTAGATACAGGCTTTATCTTAAATCAACAAGTTCTCAGTTACACACCAGTGTACATTTGGAGCATTGTCTACAACTGACGATGCTAGATGATAAGACAAGATTGATGCGTGGAGATGGTTGTGGATACTTTTTCTTTTTTTCTTTTGCAATCTGTGTTCATACTGGTTGGTAGTTAAAGTGTGCAGGGTGACTTAATTTCATTTCAAAACACATTCAGTGACTGGAGAATGAAAACAGTGCAAGAATTGCTCACAAAAGGTGCCTCTGATGATGTGAGGTGGTAGTTCACAAAGAACAACAGTCCACTGTAATATGTTCATGGTTTTTTATTTTTGTTTTTTATTCTTCAACTATTATCGCAAAACCGAGGTTGTCACTATCTTCTATTTAAAAACTAATTCAAATACAGCTTGCAGAGGGAAGGGGGAGAGATACCTTTCAACGAGAGAAATCCGCGTGATTCGGGGACAAAGAGAGATATGATTCACAGAAGACAAACCGAAGGAACAAAAGACGTCTGAACTGTGATCAAGGACGGATGAATTTGACAAAAGACTTTTCGGGAAAAGCAGTCGAACAGAAGTCACGCTCGGGTTGTGGCGCCGGGGACATGAAAGTGTAGTGATGCCGGTGCTGTCGCCATGCAGCGAATCCATTATCCCTGTAGTGTCTGTTAGGACAGGTCAAAACAGGTCGTCTTAGGTAGGACCAGCAGATACATCGAAAAAAAAAAATGGCGAAACACAGTCCTTGTAAAGACACTCGGGCCTTTTTTTAAAGGGTGGATGTCATCCCACGTACACGGAATCTTGTTGCTCCATTTTCATGAGGGACAAAGAATAATAACAACAACAACAGCAAGCAGCAGCAACAACCACAACAACAACAACGATAATAATAATAATAATAATAATAATATATAATAATAATAATAATAATAATAATAATAATAATAACAAATACAACAATAACAATAACAACAATAATAATGTTAATAACAATAATAATAATATCACTGCAGTCCCCAAAAGCAACAACAACAACAATAATATTGATAATATTGACAATATTTATTATTATTATCATTATTATTATAAAGATGAAAAATAAACAACAACAATAATAATAATGATAATAATAATAATAACAAAATAATATCATTATCATTATTATGAAATGAAATAAACAACAGCAATAATAATGGTATGGTATGACAAACAACAACAACAACAACAACAACAACAATAATAATAATATTATAATAATAATAATAATAGTAATAATAATTATTATTATTATTATTATTATTATTATTATTATTATTATTATTATAATATAATAAAATGAAATAAACAATAACAATAATAATAATGATAATCATCATCATAATGATGATGATGAGGATGATGATGATGATGATGATGATGATGATGAGTGTTGTACATTTTATGTGGAAGTTGTTAGTGTGTAGACTATGTGTGGTGATATCTCCTTATACGTATGGGCTCTTGAACATCAGTTTCATTTTGTTCGTTATCTGATGGGCTCACGCTTGTCAGTGTACTTCGCACTAATCCTCCCAATAGAGACAGCAAAAAGAGAGGTACGAGAGATGATGCGGCAAACATAACACGCATTGAACGCTGAACATAACCGCACAAAATGGGAGAAAGGGAATAGTGGCAGGTATATTCAGCTTGTCGATTACATCTTTTCTGTTGTAAGTGATAAGTTTGTGTTGGCACTGTCATGTGACGTAGCCTCACATCAAGGCATGTGACGCTCCATCCACATGTAGTCTAGTGATATGAATCATTTCCCCCATGCCACAATTAAAAAGGAAGAATATTCATGTGGCTTGACTAGTGTAGCAGGCGTCGCCAATAATTGTGAGGATCATTCATTAAAATAAACAAGGGTGGTCACTGGGTGAAAGTGACCACTGAGAGATAGTTTAATAAAGGCTGGTAAGGTGCTGGTCATGTGTTTTGAACACTGAGTATGCACTCACTAGGAGGAGGGAGGAAAGACATTAGTTTTAGCCAGGAGATGGCCTAAAGACTCGAACCTGTCAGGACGTTGGTCAAGGGGTCCTCACCGCTGACCAATCATTACCAGGTGAGCCATAGATAGTTGGGGAAAGGTACAGGGAAGACCTTAAGAAAAGAGAAAGAAAGAATTCCTATGTTGAATTGGGAAGCAGGTTACTTACACGAACCTTATTCGTGTTTCAGCCGTTCACCCTTCACCCTTCATCCCGTCAGGTATTCCTCCTCTGATGCTGCAACGGCATCTGTTTCTTAAGTACTGAGACGGGTGTTTTAACGATGGCCATGGTGTGGGGAACACACAGATAGTTCAGCCCCAGCAATTGAAGACCCCGGGTAGATGAGTCGGATCTCATCGGTTCCCCAGTGACAGGAGAGTTCAAAGGGTCAGCACGTATTCTGATGTGAACAGGGCATCATGACAGTAAGGGGCAGTGTTTTCTCTGATGCAGGTATGGCATCTTGAATGCATGAATGATTTATTTTCCTGGTCTGGATCTCGGGCCAATGTTGTGTAAAAGGCCATAACTTTATATTCTTGGAGGATGTGGGTATTCTTTCTCCGGCAAGAAGGAGGAATCTTGTAAGAGTTTATTGATATCAATTCGTAACTTGATTTATCTCTCAGTGTGAAGAGAGAGAGAGAGAGAGAGAGAGAGAGAGAGAGAGAGAGAGAGAGAGAGAGAGAGAGAGAGAGAGAGAGAGATGTATGTATGAATTTGTTTGTTAATTGTTCGATTCATTTAGTAAAGTGTGTTTTCCCCGGAGGAGAGGGGGAGAAGAA
This sequence comes from Conus betulinus, assembly GCA_016801955.1. Classification (NCBI taxonomy): domain Eukaryota; kingdom Metazoa; phylum Mollusca; class Gastropoda; order Neogastropoda; family Conidae; genus Conus; species Conus betulinus. Next base: position 13,849 of record JADBJO010019370.1, on the reverse strand, counting down.
AAAAAACATTCGGTAGTGCGCCTTTTGGTTGACTGGATGGATTTCGTGTGCGTATGGAGTAAATGCTGTCATGAATGCGTGTGTGCAAGAGTGACAGTGTGACAGGCACACATTTTGTTTACCGAATCCTGAAATGCAGTCAAAAAGTTGTCAACACAGTCGAATATCCAGAAAATAGCGTATACTTCCTTTTTGATCATAAGAAAAGGAACACAATTATGTCACAGGCAGTTATGCTCGTTTTCTATAGAGTTACACTTGGTCCTAAAATCTGTGAATCAATCTGACTTGGAACCAGTTTGATTTAGATATGTTATATTCCGATCTTCTTAAATGCTTTGGCCTAAACACTTCAGTTTCCAGAGCTTCCTCTACATTTGCGACAACATTGGGGTTCAGTTGTATCTTGCTTTAAAAACGTTGCATTAATAGCTTCCTCCTCTAGAACTGAAAAGATAACTGTTAGTAATTCATCCAGTTCTATTTCTTTAGCATATTACCTAATTGAACATGTGAGCCCATGATATGACAGAAACCCTCAACAAGTCATACTTTTCAGTGATAGTCTGGTACGTTAAAAACAATGTCATTATCATCCGACACGTTTCTTATATCTAGAACATATTCTGATCCAGTCTTATCATAAACTGACGTTTCCCAACATTTGTATGACTGACACAGAACACTGGTTAAGAACAGGATTCTTCAATAGTTTTGACACAATTCACCTCTCCAAGTCTTTATACGCTTTAAATAGATCATTTCTAAATACATTTGCACAATCTTGTTTCAACCAATCAGAGCCTACGTTTCAATTATACCCAAATTCCGATATTGAAGGCACAAGAGTTCCTTCAGTTTACTTCTGTTTGATTACATTTTACGAACCCATGTCAATTTAAATGCATTCGGGTATTTCGAACTGTTGGTATATCTGTACCTCAGAATTTGATACATTTTACAGATGTGTGGATGTTTATTCTATCTTTGCTTTCATTCCATTCGATGTTCTACACTATGTTCTTGTTCCATAAAAAAAGAAAATGTCAGGTGGATTAGGCAGTAGCTATATTATTATGTTATTACTGATAGTACAAGTGACTTTGAAATCGCCATTCTACCGAGTGGTGTAGTTTTCTTTTTAATCATACTCTGCACGACAATTTCATTTCATAAAACTTTTCCTAAAACGTTACAACCGAACATCCTCTTAAATCATTTGTGAAACTACATTTCTCGTATTTTGAAACGTTTGGGATTCTATCCCATCCGTGGGTGTGGCAAAAGATTCTCTTACAAATTCTGCATCTCCCCAGCCAAGCTTCTTCTGTCTTTTCTCTTTTTAACATTGCCTATATACCCTTCTAAATTTCTCAATGGTACTAATTTATTACTCACAAGAATTACTTTCTCCTTCCAGGGTAAGGACAGAGTTGTCTGCATACTGGGGTATTTTATTTTTATTATTTCCAGTATAATGCCTATAATGCTTTGGTTGCTTTTATCCTGAGTGCTAAAACTTCTATACACATAGCAAACAAATAGGTGGCAATGGGTCACCCTGTCTACAACCCCTTTCAACGGCAAACAAGCTAGGCAGGTTGCCATCAACAGAAATGATTGATTTGATATTCCTGACAAAAGTCTTAATCCACTGAGAAAAGTCAGGATTAACACCAAAACGCTTTTAAGACCTTAAAAGATGAATTTTAAGTTTACACTATCGAATGCTTTTTCAAAATCTAGACATGGTAGTACCCAAGTTGTCTCGCTTTGATAAGGCAGTCCATAATGTCATAAATAAGACACACATATCATCTTTCATCTACCGATTTAGTAAGAAATCAGTCTGGTCATCACTTTTGACTTAATTTTAAAACAGATCATCAATTTGTAAGGAACGGAATTAGATCCAACTGTGTACGCTACATTTAAAAGCAATATTGGTCCCAACTTTTATTTGATTTTTTTAGGTTTGTCCCCTTCAGGTAGACATATTCTGACCCCATCTTTTGGAGTTGCAGATAGTTCCATTTTGTCAAACCCATCGTTAAGGGATCTTAGACATATAGCCCTAACTGTAACAAAGAAACAAAAACAAAAAGCAAACACAAACAACAAAAAATAAGTAAATAAAAAAAAAATCAGCAGTGAAACTGTCACTTTCATGACTTTTATTATTGTTCATGTATCTTAATCCACATTCAGAATCCTCTACCGTATTTTCTCTCTAAGTGTACATTTTCCTCTTCTGTTAATTTCGGCGATCGTTCAACGAGACTGAAACTCTTTTCGAATATTAACCTCGACGAAACATATCAACTTCCTCTGCAATAACATTGTCATTAGCTATAGTTGTACCATCCCTGGCAGTAAGTTTCATTATACACTTACTCACATAGTTCCGTTTTTCAAGACTGCGAAAACATTTTGTTGTTTTATCCTTTTCAGCTCCCCACCTGCCCTTAGCGTTACAAGACACCTTTCATTCTTCTCGTCCTTAAATTAACCAGTTCTTATTTGTTATTTTCGCGAACGCACGTCAGAAGACTGCGAACCACGTGCATACATCGACACACCCGGATGTACCTAGCAGTAAAGAAATGGGGAGACGATAGGAAGGGAGGAGGGGGGGGGGGGGGGGGGGGCAGGAGCTGAGGATTATCATTTATGAAACTCCTCTGATAAAGACTAACACTGTTCTTATATGCACTTGATGTTACAGACCATGCCACATCACACCTCGTCCGTATAGGCATATTATGTTGGCTGCATACACTAGCAACATACGTGTATGAAGCCTGTACATGCACAGTTACGTACAAATGCATACACTTTGTCCACAACAACAGCTCTCACAAAATCCATTGGCCAGAGTATCCAGAGATCATTACAAGAGAATATGACAAATCGCGTATGCTGCAAGACTGAAAACAAAAAAAAGCATTTAGAATATTACACAGAAAACACACACACAGACACACACACACACACACACACACACACACACACACACACACACACACACACACGCACGCACGCACACACACACACACACACACACACACACACACACACACACACACACACACACACACACACACACACACACGCACACACATCAAAAACAATTTGCGTAAGGAACAAACAATAGATCTGCTGGCTAAGTTACTGTCAGGAAGAGCGCTCTGAGATGTTAAAAGAAATTATCCGGGTACACTTATTCACGGGACAGAAAATTCACCCTTACACCTGTGGTGTGGTCAGAGGCAATCGTTCTGAGAGTGAGTGCTGGTCAGAGCACGCAATTGTGTGACTGTCTTTTTTCTTGTCAGACTGCAAGAAGAGACGGCCTGGAGAGCGGATGGGCTCCGTATTTAGCTGGCTTGGTTGCCGGCTAGTAGGCTATTTCAGGTCTGGGAAAATCTCATTTCCCCCTGAGTGTAATTTGTAAATGTAGCACCAAGTGCTAGTGTAGACTAGGTGTCTTCGGGTCTGAAAAGTAAGTGTTAAATTCTCTTTATTATTTACACCAGGCAGTGGAGACTGGAAAAATTAAGAGTATGTTTTTTTCATTCTTTAAATTTGCTCTAAAGTTTTGCTTTGATGCTCATTGCATTTAGTCTACATAATTATTGTGCTCTTTCCTAAAATGTATGTAAACGTTGATAGTGTTCATAAATTGTTTGGTTTATAAAGTTGATCGTCTTTGTAAATCGTTAACTGCATTTGAACAGAAATGACTTTCATCTTGCTTTTCTAAAGATCTTTAAGCAAATTATTTTAAAATCGTAAACTCGGAGTTTAATTGGTTAACTGTGGAGAGGCTTTAAGGGACTTTGTATCTTACATTAGGGTTCTAGTTCCAGAGCGCTCGTTCCTGGGATGACCTGGCTTTTGTGAGCGAGGAGGGATTCCCAAACGTACCTCCCTGTGACTGCAGGATGGGGGTGTGATGTGAACTGTTGTAATGGCGAAGTGCTGCAATGTGCCAGTCGAGTGCGACACGTCGCTACATAACAAGTACAGTTTATAGTTTATATGGTAAAAGATTTAGAGTAAATGTGGAAGTATTGTGTAGTTTGGTTTGGTTTGATTTTGCTTGTGAGAAGAATGAGTAGATTGTGTGAACTTGACAGTTACACATATTACATGCACATAATTCTGTATAAATTAACAACAACAACAACAACATATATATATATATATATATATATATATATATATATATATATATATATATATATATATATATATATATTTACAGGTTTTGAATCTTGCGTGCCAACGGTCTCTGGTATGAACGTGCAAAGAAAAATAATTATCTTTAATGAGAATCCTTAATTATACAGTGTTCAGCATATAGTCAAGGACACACAAAAAGAAGGCTAGCTCTAAAATCCAAGTAATCCCAATGTTCCTTTTCAGCGATGCTGGTAACATTGGCCTTTGAGTTCTTACCCATTTGAATTTGTACAGGTGGCTGAAATTTGTAGCAGGTGGAGAGAACTGCTGTATTATGTGATCAGATTATAATGCTTATGTCCCTTTGCTTTGATTTCGAAGAGACTGCCATTTGCAAGGCTTGACATCTTTTTGTCGCTTGTCATGAGTCACTTTCAAAGGTAAATCCATATCTCCTTTGTTTTGTGCTTGTTTTGTATACAATAAAAAAACATGGGTGACATTGTGTATCATTATTTCTTCAGACGATTCACAGTTCATGAAGTGGTCAGTGTGCTTAAGGATGACACAAGCTTTGAAGAGGCCAGAATTATATTGATCCACTGGGATAGGTGATGTTAACACTGATGAAGACAGTGGCAAAGAAGAGGGAAGAGAAACCTCTAATAACAATCGCCATCAGTTGACTGACCCAGCAAAAGCAAGGATCGTCAGGAATGGCGTGCAACAGATTTTAGATGATGAAAGACGTTTAACCGTCAGTTGGCAGAGGTGTGTGTGTGTGTGTGTGTGTGTGTGTGTGTGTGTGTGTGTGTGTGTGTGTGTGTGTGTGTGGTGTGCATACGTGCGTGCGTGCGTGCATGCATGCATGTGTGTGCGTGTGTGCGTGTGTGTGTGTGTGTGTGTGGAGAGGGTAATTAATTAATTGACAGCGGAGCTGCAGCAATAAAGTAGATCCTTCCACTTTACATTCAACAAGGTATTCACATCATTGAAGCTGGTGGACTCCTGACCCAAAAGGGATTGGTTTACAAGCACTGTCCAAGAATTTTCTGCTGGAGTCTCCCAAGAAGATGGAGGAAGACAAGTAGGGAACTTTTGACTGTGCCATGGATGTCAATATGTGCTTTTCTGTTGTACGCTGCCATGACAACGTTGTGAATACGGCGTCAAACGTCGCTGGGGTTCAGCCTCTGCAGAAAGCAACAGGCTGGTCCAGAGTAGAGGTGAGGAGGGTGGAGATGCCCCAGCCATTCATAGTGAAGCACTACAACAAGACAACGAGTGGTGTGGATTGGGCGGACCTCACTTACTTAGGCCCAAAGCTCGCAGGTGAGCATAGGCCATCGACAACACTCTGACATCGCACTGGTTTCTGGGCTGCTCGCTGAATGCCTGCCCAGTTGGTCCCCTGCCTCTTCATCTCTGCCTCAGTGTCTCGCCTCCAGCTGCTGTGAGGTCGGCCTCTCTTCCTTTTCCCCTGCAGGTTCCATGTCAGGATGTCAGGGCTTGGCGTGTGTGGTGCTGGATGCAGGCTTCAGGTTTGAGTTGAAGATGCGTAATTTTATCGTCGTTCTGATTTCTCCTGAGGCCCGGATGTTCTTTAGCATGCATGATGAATGCTGTTCGTGCCTTTCCCATCCTGGCTATGATATCTCAGTCCCTGTTTGTCAACCACACTTCCCATGTAGACAAAGGAATCTACTTCCCCGATGAGCTCGCCTGCAACTGTGACTGGGCTGCTGTCTGTGGTGTTGATCTTCATCAGCTTGGTGTTCTTGTTTATCTTGAGTCCTGTTCCTGTTGATGCTGTCTCAAGGCAGGTGGTCTTGTCCTGCATCTGTGTGTGACTGTGGGAGAGGAGTACCAGGTTGTCAGCAAAGTCAAGGTCATCCAGAGTGTCCATTGTATCCCGTTGTTCATGCCTGTTGTGATCTTCATGATCCAGTCGATGACCAGGAGGAAGAGGAAAGATGACAACAGACATACCCGGTGCACTCCTGTCTTCACCATAACACCGTCTGACAACTGGCCTCAATGAGCCACCCTGCAGTTCATATCTTGATACGTGCACCAGATGAGAGAGATATTCTTCTCTGGTATTCCGTAGTGTCTCAGAAGCCTCCACAGTGAATCTCTATCTATACTGTCGAAGGTCTTTTCACAGCTGATGAAGTTGATGTAAAGGGGCGAGTTCTACTCCAAGGACTGTTCGATGATGATCCTGAGGCTGGCGATCTGGTCGGCACAGGATCTGTTTCCACAGAAGTACATCTGCTGGTCTCGGAGTTTGGGGTCAACTGCTCCCTTCATCCTCTCCAATCAGACTCTGTTTTGAACCTTGCCTGGCACTGACAGGAGCATGATCCCTCTATAGTTACTACAGTTGGTAAAGTCTCCTTTCTTTGACAGTTTGATAACAGTGCTTTCCCTCCACTCTGCTGGGATGTTCTCTTTTCCCCATATCTTGCCAAAGAGGCTGGAAAGCAAGTTGATGGCTATACCAACATCCACTTTGATGACTTCTGCTGGGATCTCATTAAGTGCCACTGCCTTCCCATTCCTCAGTGTCAGAATGGCCTTTCTGATCTCTGCTTTCGATGGTTTCTCACAGTTGATGGGCAGTTCTGTCTCTGCTGGTGGGATGTCGCGTGGTGCTTTGGGGGCCGGACGGTTTAGTAATTCCTTGAAGTGTTCTGCCCATCGCTTCAATTGATCTTCTGTTGTTGTCCAACAAGTGCGTCAATGAAGTCTCTATCTTTCTTCACACTTTTGTTCACTTCCTTGTCCACCTGAGCGTAGTCTTCTTGGATTTGTTCTTTGCTTGATATTGTCCGGCTCATGTTCTGTGTGGCTTTCTTCTCTTTCCTTTTGTTCAGTTTCGGAATAGTATCATGAGAGATCCACTCCCTGAGCTTGGTCTTCTTCTTCCCAATTACCTTCTCACAGGTCTCATGCCAATTTTCTGCTATGTTGCCACTGGTTCTCGATGTCTGTGCTCTCCTTTTCAAGCATTTCTTCAAGTAGTTGGAACCTGTTGGTGAGACTGATCTGAAATGTGTCCTTTATTTCCTTACTGGTAAACAGCTCCGAATTATATCCTGTCCTTGCTGTTTGTTGATGTGTACTTCTTGAGTCAGAGTCTCACTGTTGTCTCGAGCAGGTGGCGGTCTGATGGCACGTCAGCATCCCTCATCACCCTCACATCCCGCCATGATCGCCTGAATTTCCTGCTGATGCAGATGTGGTCGATCTGGTTCTCTGTGACGTGGTCCGGGGATCTCCAGGTGGCCTTGTGGATGCACTTGTGGGGGAAGATGCTGCCTCCTATCACCAGCTGGTTCAATGCGCACATGTCTGCAGAGCGTTCTTCATTCTCACTCATCTGTCCAAGTGCATGTGTCCCTATGATGTCTTCATAGCCCGTGTTGTATGATCCTATCTTGGCGTTAAAGTCACCCATGACTATTTGTGATATCGTTTTTTGCTCCTCTTCTGTGCAGCACAGCTTGTACTTGCTGGTAGAAAATCATCTTTCTTTTCGTCCTCTGCATCATTTGTGGGAGCGTAGCATTGGATGATGTTCAGCTTGATGTTCTTCTTGGTGCTAAACTTGGCTGTGATGATGTGGGAGTTGATAGGTTCCCAGCTGATGAGTGCCTGCTGCACCTCTGGTGTCAGCATCAGGGCCACGCTTTCTGTATGGGGGGCTTCCGTCCTCTGTGTGTCCCGAGTACAGCAGCAGCTCTCCTGATGAAAGTCTCAGCTGTCCCGACTGCAGGCACCTTCTCTCAGGTACTCCTAGGACTCCTATGTTGTAGGTCTTCATCTCTCTTGCTATCTGGATGGTTCTGCCCACTTCGTGCATCGTCCTGATGTTCCAAGTGGCTATCCTTGTTGTTGTCCTGGGGGTCAGAAGGGGGGGGGGGGGGGGGGTCAGCCTTACAGCTTCCTCTTGGCTTTCACTGCCTGACGTCATGAGTCTCTGGGATGGAGACCCTTCCTCTCCCAGATGAATGTCTTGGTTTGATGTTGGCCTTGCTTCTGTAACTTGATTTTTTTTCTAGGAGGGGCGTTAGTCCTACACAAACCTGTTTTGACCTCTGTGGCAGTTGGTCTACATTAGTCTGACCTCTATCCTTCGACCTGTCCAGCTTGGATGGCACTACCAGGAGCATACGCTCCCGCTGATCGGATGGACCAACTTGTGGAAAAGTATTCCATCTCTGTCCGTTCACAGAAGTGGTGGTGGCCTCTCTTTGGTTACTACCCTGATGTCACCATCCAGCAATCATGCCATCTGTACAGAGCAACGTCCGGGGCTGAAATGGACCACTGCATCTTCTTGGCATTCAGACATCCACTGCGAGTCTATCATGCCTGTGCTGTCAATACATCTTCCTTTGGCCGCCAGCTAAATTCTTTCCAGGCTGCCAGTAAACGAGTGCCACCAGAGGTTCACTTTGACAGGATGGACCATATAATTTAGCCATGGAAAGCTTCAGGTTTTGTTATGCCATTAGATGGTCCAGATATTGAAACAGGCATTGATCAAAAGACTGAGTATTTCTGAGGAGGAGCTGAGGAAGCAACAGAATGTAAATGGCTATAATTTCGTGTCGTCATGAAATATGGCACCACATTTATTCAGTTCAGGCAGTTTTATCGTCACCTGGAAGGGGAAAAACAGTACACATGCTACCCCAGATATTTCAGACGCTGATGGACCACAAAGCTCAACAATAATGAAAATCATGAGTCAGCCAGCTCTCGTAAAAATATTCATAGAACAGTGTGTGATCAAAGGCCTTTGGAGGAACACAAACAGATATATGACCAAGTTAAATCAACAATTACTTAAAACACGTGTTGGTGATGGAATCACAGCACCTGAACGGGTGTGAAGCAATTGCAAAAACGCACTGCAGATAGTGACCCAGGTCCAGACAAAGTATGTTATCCAAATATGTAACAGCTCAGAAGACAGAACCATAGTTTTGGTCTCAACCAGGATAATTTGATAATGGCTACGTCCCAGAAGACTGGATACACAATTATCTGGTGCCTCTTCCAAAAGCAGGAAAAAAAGAAGCGTTGGTTAATGGATACAGCATGGCTCACTATGCAAATAAAACTACACTAAAGCTCACGGAATGCATCCAGGGAAGACAACTCGCATTAGGCCTTGAAAACCGATAAATTCTTCATCCTGGTCAGGGAGTGTGAAGAAGGGGTAAGCGTACATGGGAAAACGTAACCACTTTTGTGTTTGAAGTGATCTGGGTACTTGTCCCACTGTTTAGCTTCTTTGATTTTTGTAAGTGACCCAAAGTTATATGTTGTCTACTGTCTATCCCATCCACAATTTTCCACGCCCCAGACAGCCTCATGCGGTGGGTCTGGAGGAATTTTGAGTGCTCTAAATTATGTCTTAACCTGATCTAGCTTGTCTGACCTGCAGTGAAGGAATATCAAGCAGGCTACACAAAGTTTCAATGGGTGAGTCCTTTGTAGCTTCCAAAATAGTCTCTTGTTTCATTTTGAATTCTTTCTCATAAAAAAGGAGCGCGAAGTTCTGCAAGTAGGAATCATTAACATGAAGCGCTAGCTGAATCAGGATTCTTATCAACGTGTGTGTGTGTGTGTGTGTGTGTGTGTGTGTGTGTGTGTGTGTGTGTGTGTGTGTGTGTGTGTGTGTGTGTATGTGTGTATGTGTGTGTGTTACATCCACGCATGTGTGTGTGTGTGTGTGTGTGTGTGTGTGTGTGTGTGTGTGTGTGTGTGTGTGTGTACGCGCGCACGCGCGTGACTATGCACGCAGTTTCTGAGGAAGGTATCTGCTATTGTACAGATCAAGCTAATTTCTGTACATGCAAATCTAGCCAAAATCTCAACACTCTGGGACAGAGATGCAACGGTTGTATATATTTTTCAAAGATATTAAGTGGATTTGATGGTGACCTTCAGAAAGAAAAACCAAGCAAAATAGCCAGTGACTACTGCGTTTCGCTGGGGGGTAAGCTGACCTTTCCCACCTGTGTGGCAGACTGGGATCGCGCGTTTCAAATATTAAGCACTGTGAAGTTAAGAGCTCATCAATATTCTACTGGTTTATCTATCCAATATACGCCACTGCGCTCTCTGTACAAGTTCTGTATAATTAACGAAGATAAAACTGTTCTTCATCATACTGTGAAGTTCAAATATAAAAAATTATGCCTTGCTAATAGAAAAAAATGTCCGGTTTTGAAGTGCTTTTCGCAGCAGAGTTAACTTTCAGTTTGCCTATAACTTTAACGATCTCCATCTCTACCTACATGGTGCAATGTGTACATTCAATGGAAGTCAAAGCAATGGTTTGTCTTATCATTCAAAAACATATCCGTTTGCAAATTCGTACTATGCCTACAAGACAACAGTCTCTAACTATATGCCGTGATGGTCACATGACTTACACATTATTTCTGTGTGACCCTGGTCGCAATAAAGACTTTTGTCACACTGAAATAGTTTGTGGGTTTCCTTACCACGTTGATCAGAAGCCTGAATCAGCAAATTCCTCAATCACTCTGACTCCTTTGTTTACATGCAACGATAACCGCCACGTGTTATCATTCACCCTGGTGTGTGATTTTGTTATTGACTGCGATGACAACAGTGATGAATCGTTCTGTTATCATTCACCTTGTGTGAAGCAATTCACGTGTCCTAACGGTCAGTGTTTGCACTTCAACAACGTATGTGACCAGTTCTTTGACTGCTGGGATGAATCTGATGAGCAAGACTGTGATTTTCTAAGAGACGTGATAACTTCTCTGTCGTATTTTCCATCCCCCGGACTTATCAATTTTAACGCCCACAACAGGAGGTTCACTTCAACCCCCATGAAGTCCAATGAGTCCTGTCCTGGCAGCCATTACCGTTGTTCTGGTGAGTTCAATGACTGTGTGCCTGTCTTCACACGCTGCAATGGAATGTACGACTGTATTGACCACCAGGATGAAGAGGGATGTGAGGACATGACTTGTCCAGGATTTTTTCGATGCAGAATTTCTGGGATCTGTTTGCACAATGATCATTTATGTGATGGCTGGTCTCACTGTCCAAAGCATGACGATGAATTGCTGTGTGGGATGACATGTCCTTTGAGTTGTCAATGTCAGGGTCACACATTTCAATGCAGTCATCCCTTTCTTGCAGCACAATTCCCCCAGCTCCGTTCCTTAGACGCCACAGGTTCTGGCATGATGCTATCTGATGTCAGCCTCAATACCTATCTCATTTACCTGGTCTTTGCTCAGTCTTCAATCAGTCACATACCTAACATAACATGCTGAATTTGAAGTTCCTCGACCTCAGAGGTAACCAACTGAAGCAAGTCAGCTTGTCACCTTTCCTTCACCTGGAAAATCTGGAAACACTGTCGCTGTCTGGGAATCCTCTCACTTCACTGGTTAAGGACCAGTCCTGTGTGCTGCACAACAAAACAAGCTCACAGCCATAGACCTGTCACACACCACACTCACTCTGTTTGACCCTCAAGTCTTTTCGTCCTTTCAAGGATACATAAACTGAATTTGACTCTCACATCTGTTCACACATTCCTCAGCAGTTTTCAGTCCTTACCTCAACTGACTGAACTGTACATGGACGGCAGCCCAGTGAAAACATTCCCAGTAGATATTTTCACACATCTCCAGCATTTAAGCTCCATTCACACAGGAAATTAAAACTGTGCTGCATTGCGTTTCTTCCTCCTGGCTTTGACAGCAGTTCTTGTCATGCCCCCAAAGACGAGATTTCTTCGTGTGAAGACTTACTGCAGTCATGGACGTATCGTGTATTTCTGTGGATGATGGCCTGTCTGTCTCTGTCCGGCAACATGTTCTCCTTCTGCGCACGTTTTGATTGTAAGAAACAGGACCTCTGTGAGTGGCTATACTGTGTTTGTCATCACACTGACCATGGCTGACTTCCTGATGGGACTCTACATCACCTTGATTGGAGCTGCTGATGAAAGACTCCGAGGTCAATATCTCCATTGTGACGACACGTGGAAAAACAGTGTGACTTGTCATGTGGCCGGCGTTTTGTCTCTCCTGTCCAGTGAAGTGTCAGCTCTGATCATCTGCCTCATCACACTGGATCGGTTTATTGTTCTTCGCTTTCCATTCAGCACTCTACGATTTGAGAAAACATCAGCATCAGTGGCTTGTCTCTTGACTTGGTTGACTGGGTTCCTTTTAGCTGTGTTCCCTTTACTCCCGATGACAAGACACTGGGCGTTTTACAGTCAGTCAGGTATCTGCATCCCACTGCCAGTTACCAGACAGGAGTTTAAAGGAAGACTGTATTCCGTCAGTGTAATGATCATTTTTAATTTCACCTTATTCTTGCTGATCTGTGTCGGTCAAACCCTCATCTTTTGGTCAGTACAGAGCAGTGCCTCGAAATCCAACACTACCAGAGTGTCCCAGGATCTGACCATAGCCCGGCGGTTGATCAGTATTGCTGTGACAGACTTCATGTGCTGGTTCCCCATCGGACTGTGTGGAATGCTGGCATTGACTAATGTACCAATCCCTGGAGAAGTCAATATTGCTTTAGCTATATTCGTTCTTCCTTTAAAACTCTGCTATCAATCCTTTCATGTATACTTATAACACATGGGCAGAAAAACGAATGAAATCTAAGGAAGCTGATCTGATGAAATGGCTGGAGGCTAATACTCATGTTCTTAGTGACTCACAATGTATTTGAATAAATCTCCTTTACAGTAGTGAAGCATTGCGTACCAGTGTGTGTGTGTGTGTGTGTGTGTGTGTGTGTGTGTGTGTGTGTGTGTGTGTGTGTGTGTGTGTGTGTGTGTGAGTGAGTGTGTGAGTGAGTGTGTATTTCTGTCTGTGTCTCAGTCTCTCTGTCTGTCTCTCTCTCTCTCTCTCTCTCTCTCTCTCTCTCTCTCTCTATCTATCTATCTATCTATCTATCTATATATATATATATATATATATATATATATATATATATATATATATATATATATATATATATAAAGAACACTTGTGTTTTTGGCCATGATTTTCGTCATTTTCTATACAAAATTTATAAAACAGACGGCATGTTGACAAAACAACTGTAGCGTACTCTTATGTAAAGGAAAATAGAAACCTTCTGAATTTTATAAATATGTGTAAACAAAGTGTATTTTTGTAATGAAAAAATCTTCAGTGGGGTAAATCAAGGTTAATCCAATTCAATGGATATTAAAAGAATGAAAAGGAACACTGTCAACATGTGTGTGGGTGTGCATGCGTGCGTGCGTGCGTGCGTGCGTGCGTGTGTGTGTGTGTGTGTGTGTGTGTGTGTGTGTGTGTGTGTGTGTGTGTGTGAGTGTGTGTGTGTGTGTGTGTGTGTGTGGTGTGTGTGTGTGTGTGTGTTGTGTGTGTGTGTGTGTGTGTGTGTGTGTGTGTGTGTATGTGGTTGGGGGGGGGGGAGGGTGCACCTGCATGCATGCATGCATGCGCATGTGTGTGTGTGTGTGTGTGTGTGTGTGTGTGTGTGTGTGTGTGTGTGTGTGTGTGTGTGTGTGTGTGTGTGTGTGTGTGTGTGTGTCAGTGTCTTTATTTTGTGTGTCTGTGTTGACGCGTGCCTGCTTGCGCGCTAG
>JADBJO010019369.1:25000-27500 GCA_016801955.1 Conus betulinus | reverse complement strand
GCATGCCCTTTGCTGTTCTCCAGTCATCTGCAACAGGCAGGGTAAAGGCAGTGGTTACTGTGCTCTGTCATTATTTAATTTCATCCTGTCACTTCCTGATTTCAGAGTCACGCTATCCACTACGTAGTCATCCATCCTTGATGGTCTGTCTTCTGAGGAAAGCGTTCGTCTGCAATTGAAGTATCACAACAAATGCTGCACTGCTGCTTGGTTTGAGAAAAAGAGAAGGAAATAGTTCAACCCATTACTTACTAATGATTAAAACTTCACTGGATGCCTATTGCATGTGGACCTCAATTCAAGATTGCGTGCTGCCATCCGGACCGGAGGGAGAGCTCATTCACTCACACCGGCTCCGCGACTCTAAGCAATTATTGTCGTCAGCAGGGCGCTATTAGTAGGTTGGTGTCTGCGTCTTTTTGGATCAGAACAGGCAAACCACTCAACGACATTGACAGCTCCCTGTGGATTACTGGTGCCGGGGCTGCGGCGGACCGGGCTGGACTGTGGCTTGGGACAGGGGTGTCGGAATGAGCGCGGCATGGGTGGTGCAATGCCACTGAGGTAGCACAGAAGATGGGACAGGGGGGGGAAAAAAAAAGAAAAGAAAAGAAAAGAAAAACCATAAGTTTTGTCTGGAGCGAGTGAACACATTTTGACCACGGACAGACACAAAGACAGATAGCATTTCTTCGGTCGCATCCTAAAGTACTCCCTGTTCTATAAGAACTGGGAGTACAAAAAGACCTCCCCCCAAAAAACAACAACAACAACAACAACACACAACAAAACAACAAAAAGCAAAAAAAACAAAACAACACAAAACACACACACACACACACACACACACACACACACACACACACACACACACACACACACATTAACAAACCAAAAACAACAACAACAACGACAAACAACAACAACAAAAATTGCTGTGCTGGCTATCTGTTGTGTTTGGTGGATCTTTACCGCCCCATTGCTCCCTCCTTCTTCAGATCTATCAGCCATCCCGCCCTCTCAGACCCAGTTCAGAATGACTGCTGTGTCGTCCTCACTCATCTTGAATCCTTTAGACCCAAGATCATTCCGCTGTCGAGCTCCTGTCGTTCTGAGCTCTCTGCTGCCACCCTTTCTTAGTTAGACACATTAGAGCTCAGATCCATGTTCACCACTGAGGACTTAACATTTTCTGCGAAAGTTGCGAAACAACTCACCTGCCTTACAGCAGAATGCGCTGGACTGTTGGTTGGTATTGCTTGTCTGTTTACGTATGTCAGACTGCCCTCTGTTTGTGTGCATGAATGTGCGCTTGATGCATTTTGAGCCTGTATTATGGAGTATTGTCCTATATATAATAATAATAATAGTAATAATGATAATAATAATCATAATGAAAATAATAATGATAGTAATCATCATCATCATCATCATCTTATTACTATTATTATCTTATTATTGTTGTCATCATCATCATCATCATCATCATCATCATCATCCATCATCATCATCATCATCATCATCATCATCATCATCATCACCATTATTATTATCATTACTATTATCATCAGTTTTATCATCATCATCATCATCATCATCATCATCATCATCATCATCATCATTATTGCTATAATTGTTATTGTTGCTATTATTGTTATTATAATTATTATTACCCTGGTCCAGTCTTGTATGCTGTCCGTTCTGCCTCCGGGATGGTCACCGTCCACCGTGGCCAAGGCCAAATACCAAGAAGAAAGGTCATGAACAAGAGCATGACGAAAGATATCGTGTCTAGAAGGGAAAGTTTTATTTATTCATTTATTTTTTGTTTTGTTTTTGTGTTTATAAGGTTGACCACTGCGCCGGATAGAAAAGCCTTTTCTCAATTAACCTAGGGTATATAAGGACTTGCTGTTTGACACAATCATCACGTTTCGCAGTAGTGGTGTCAAAAACGAATTCCCGCATTAAACGCCGATTCCTTTTTCTTTCTTCTTTTCTTTTTTTTTTCGTTTCTTTCTTTTTTTTCTTTTTCTTTTTTTTTTGCTTGTAGACACTCACACATGCGCGCGGGCGCGCGCCCATACCCCCTCTCCCTTCACACACACACACACATTCATTCACACACACACTCGCACGCAGGCGCACGAAGCCAACAGTTTAAAGGGAGGTAAATGCACCACACGGGAAATGCTCCCTGTAATGGTTTTTATCTCCCTTATAACAATTACAATCATTCGGCGTTGTCGACGGTCCTTGCAAACTGTTCACCATTCTTTCTGGTTCGTTATCCCTAACACAATCTGACTGACTTTTAGAAAATTTGTTTTCCACAGTATTACATCAGACGTTGATACATGATGGCTTGCTTCGCTGTTATTTTCAAACGAATTGTTTTAGTTGTATGAAAAGAATTGAACCGAACACAAAAATGAATTTGGTTGGAGCACCACAAGTTACACACACGCTCGCTCGCGCGCGCGAGTGCACACACACACAC
>JADBJO010019369.1:0-15000 GCA_016801955.1 Conus betulinus | reverse complement strand
ACATTGACAGTTATCATTCGCCGTCTGAGAAGAAAACAAAACAAAAAAACTGCTGTAAATAGATCGAATTTGCCCCGTCGTTGATTATAACAATGCTTGAGCGTTGTTCTGGATGTGCTGAAGGATGGTTCCACGTGACTATTCTATTTTGCCACGTGACATGTTCGCAGGCGAGGCAGGCCTATTTTATTCCGGATGTTTCCCGAGAGTCGCAGAATCTTCCTGAGAGTGCCAGCAGCTTTTAGAAAGGTAAAAAAAAAAAAAAAAAAAAAAAAAAAAGATTTTTGAGCTTTTCATGCATTTTGAGTAAATATACGACATTTCTAGAATATTCCTCGCATTTTGATTGACTGTGACGTCATGATTTCTTGTATTTTCGTTTAAAAAAAACCTTTGAATAATGACAATTTTGTGCTCTTTGAATTTCGTAGAAGTTGAAGGACACATATCTTCATTCTGAATTTACCACATCTTCAGCCGGGAGTACAGACCATCAACTTGTTAACGAGAGTCAGAGACCAGTCCTCTTTCTGGGTCTGAGCCAGCGACAGATTCACAGCAGCTGAGCTCATTTACCCTCGGTCCTCAAAGAACAGGTAAGGTTAGGAAAGGTAAGATAAGGTGATTGTCGCTTACAGCCCAGCCGACCGCAAAGGGCTATATCAGGGCCGTCACCGCGTTGAAATCAACTCACAAGTCATTAAAATGAAAACCATCCACGCAGCCCTTAAAAAACACCCTAAAAACACACCGGAAACTTCGTGAAAAATCTTTCTTCCGTAAAGTCCTAGATCAGATAAAAAAAAATGTTGCTCTCTTTCAGAAATTCAAAGATCACATCAGGTGGTCAAAGAACACTTTAGTGATTCATCGCCGTAACAAGAAATTTGAAACAGTAAAGTGGAGGCTGTGGACATGGCAAAAAGATGATGAACGGTTTTGGGAGTTGTTAAGATTTGTTGCACACAACTCTATAAACAGACACTGACCTGAGTTGGGTTCTGTGTTTTTTATGTGTCTCAGAAAAAACGATCGAACATGAAAAAGAAACCGTCACGCAAAACAACAAGGGAAAGAACTCTTCAACCCTAGTTACCAAGACAAGGAAAAAATAACTCTCATTTCAAGAAGCTCGAACGAAGGCGGTTCGGAGAGCTGTGAAGAAATCGCTACACGATCACAGGTGCCGCTCTCTCACCCAACGAAACACACTCAGCAACCTGGCATTTTGCCTGGGAGGGTGCGAGTACCCGGAGACCCTAAAAAGTTCTCCGCTTGGGAAACTCATATCCCCCCACCACCCCATCTGTACACCATCACCCATCTGTCCGTCGTCTACTCACCTCGTTCCAACTCTCCAACCTTCCACGTCTCACCCCGATCCCCAGTCAATCTGGGTCACTGCGTTCATTTGACCGATTGCTACGTACGCAATGTTTTATTCGGCCGTCATAATGTTAACGGGTGTCTTAAATGTCATGTTTCCTGATGTTTTATGTATTTATGTCGATGGCCCTACTTTTTTTACCCTGAGAAAAAATTCTTTTGAAAAAAAAAAAAAGGGGGGGGGGGGGGGGGGGGGGGGGAGGGCAGAAGGGGGAGAGTGAGGATGTGGGGGAGGGGGGTCTCGGGCCAGCACTCAGACTTGTGTATGGAGGTCTGAAAGTGTTTGTGAGGAAGGAGAAGAGGAGTGGTGGGGGTGGGGGGGAAAGAAGGATATTTTCTTGCCCGTTGATGAGAGAGGGGTCAGTTACCGCCAAACAAGAGTACAGGACTAGACACAATGCACTTCGACCTCTTGGGTCTTCTTCAGGCGAAAACACACAATATTTAGGACAGTGACAAGAAGAACATGTAGCCACTTAGCTGCGCTTCTCCTATTCGTCTCCAACTTGAAAACGGCATTATGTCTAGTCCTGTACTCTTGTTTGTCTGTGTCTTTGGCGGTAACTAACCTCCTCTCTTTTCAAAATTTGCTTCATTTTCCGCCCTCAGTCATCGTTCTGAAACTTGCCCTGTGATGGATTCGAATCTCGGGCCTTACGTGCTCAAGGCGAGTTTCTAGGACCTACACCGATGTCAGATACAGATAAACACAGGAAAAACCCTGCAAGAAACTCTTTGGCCACGGACTAACCGGCACACAACCACTGCTTGGACAGCCCGGGTCGTACGCTGGCATCCAGAGGCAAAATACATATGAACACACAGACATGGAGCGAAGCAATTACGAAACAGACGAAGGAATGTTTGACAAAATATGGCTTCTTCGTCAAAGCTTACAAACAACAGACGACAAACGTGTGCAAAACAAGTCTCTCCAGATCGCAATCAGCAAGAGTTGCTCGCTCTTTCGTACATTGTGATTCTTTTCCCGACCGGGGAGCATAAATGTGTATATGTTTGATATCTATGGTTGGAGAATCTAAAGAAAAACATTTATGTCGAAAAATCATTCTTCAGTTTTGTACTGTGTATTTGAAAAACAACAACATTGCTTTGCTCCATGTTTGTGTGGTGATGCGTGTTTTGCCTTGTCAGCAACGCTGTGTCTATTCTTCATGAGATTTTCGTTTCAGTTCAAGAGGGTTTGAGACTAAACCACCGCTGCTCTTATGGACTGAGACGCAAGACCAAGGCCTACGGTCAGTCACCAGCCACCGTGGCGAAGTGGTTAGCGTCACGGACTCCCGGCTAGGAGGTCGTGCGTTCGATTCCAGTCAGAGCCATGTGGGATTTTCTGCCCTGACCGGCTCCTACCCAGACTTGCGTTGCTGCGGACTCCGTTGGGAAGACTGGGACCACACAATCGAGTTTCATTATTTAATGGATGCATCTCTGAGAGTGTTGCTCAAATTTTCTGACCAACACTGCAAGAATCTGTTTCTCTCGGGTCTGGCTGACACCGGGATATATTATGAAAGAAGGCGTAGAGTACAATAATAATAGTAATTAATAATTATGGTATTTACAAGGTGCAAAATCTTGATGAAATCAACTCTAAGCGCACGGAAAAGAAGAAAAAGAAATCTGCACACACACACACACACACACACACACACACACACACACACACACACACACACACACTGTGGGCCATATGCTCTACAAAACTTAATAAAAAAGAAGCATTATGTACATATATTGCTGTATGCACCCACCCATCCACACCAGCGCACACACACACGCTAACCAGCACACGCACAGACACACAGACAGACAGACACACAACCACACCTACATGCATGTCCTATGGCTAACCAAAACTATCAAAAGAGAAGGGGGGGGGGGGGGGGGGGGGGGGGGGGGATGGAAATCCGTAGCATCGTCATAATTATCTTCATTCTCATCGATCGGCATGAGAGAGTCTCAAATTCTATGATCCTTCATGCCCTGCTCTCACGGTGACCTCAGTTTAGATGTATTCTCTCCACGTCTGTGGCCTTGGTTTGATTCCGTCGGGGTCACCGGTATCGTCGAGTCCATGGGGGCTGTCGTTGGACGGATGTGGTGGTGCCCCCCGGAGGGAGAGCTCACTCATGCCGGCTCCGCGACTAAGCAATTATTGTCGTCAGTAAGGGGCTTAGTAGGTGGTGTCCTGCGTACGTTGGATCAGAACAGGCGCCACTGAACACCACCGTAGTGACTCGGCAGCAGTGCAGTGTCTCCTCTGGTGGGTTGCCTCTTGACGAGTTCAATTTGACTGCTCCCGTGGATTGCCGGTGCAGGGGCTGCGCCGGACTGTGGATGGGGGAAGGGGTGGTGGTGGTGTCAGAATGAGCGGCGTGGAGTGCCTCTGAGGTGGTACGGAAGATGTGTGACAAAAAAAAAAAACAAACAAAAAACACAGTCGATCAACCGCCCACGTGCCAAGTCAGCGGACCGTGTGACCAATTCATCAAATCCATCCAGTCCAGCCTCTGCAACATTGTTCGGATCAGAGCGTCTGTATGTCTGCCATGTCCAGACAGGATCGGAGCGACCATACACAGAGTGACTGGAACGATCTCCCATCGATCCCAGGCTGGCCGTAAACCAAGTCTTCTTCCCTCCACCTCCCCCCCCCCCTCCCTCCTGCAGACACGGAGATAGATCACAGAGATGTCCATCTATTACCGCGCCTTGGACGGTGTTCCAGTATCCAGCAAATACCAGCGATGGCATGGGAAGCTTTTTACCGTTAAACACACACACACACACAAAATCGTTCTTTTTCCTCAGAAAAGTTTGTTCACAGGAAAGCAGTCATTACCGTTTGTTTGTTTGAACACTTTTTAAAAATGATCAGCGATGCGTACCTAAATATACTATTGAACTGAAATAGCCACTACTGAACTGAAATAGCCACAAGTGCTTATTGTGTGCTCAGTGACGAAAAAATTACACTAAACACATCGGCAGCATCATCAACATTGATACGAAAAAGAAAAAGAAAAAAAAAAAAAAAGCAAAGTATTGTAAGGGGAAAAATAGTATAAAATCAAATGAAATTATTACAAAGAAAGGAAAGAAGATAGTCATGATCATTAATGTCGTTGGCCTATGATCACTAGCTTTCTTGTTTTTTCTTTTTTAATTCTAATCCTAACATGGCGGTCAAATGTAAGTTGCGTCAACACAATAATTGTGTCTGGCGAAGAGAGGTAATTCCAGTGCAGTGAAAACAGGTGTGGGTTCATGCGTTCATGGGTTCATGTCATTGGTAATGCTGCGTACGCTGTAGTATGAGCTTTTCAAAGATTGCATGGGAAAAGGCGCAAAAAAAAAATTAGAAGCCGGAAAATAAACGCCATCATTAATTATTTTTTTTTCACCCCTCATGGCTTATTAGAGTCATAAGGGTGTTACATTATTACATGTTTTTTTTTTTCATGATGTATTAATGGATATGGAAACACCTTGAACAAGAGTGTCCCAGGGTTTTTGGACGTGTGAAAACAAATCAAATCAACATAATGATTTTCATCAAAGAGGACGCCAGTTTCTCTCAGCGATATTTACTGTTTTCATCGCGAACTAAGAAATTCTGAAGCTTTTGCAGGTAGTAAATCGTCCATATTACGTATCTCCACCCCCTACACCCGCCTCTATCCCCTCTTCCCCTATATCCCCCCCCCCCCCCCCGACATTTTATTGACCCATCATCCTCTCCCAAACACACACGAACCCCCCCACCTCCTCACCTCCCCACTTCTGGCTCACCCTCCTCCTCACCCCACCCTCCCCACCCCCATCACCGCTCTGTGCTCCCTCTCCTCGCCCTCCACCCCCCACCCCTACCACCTTTCCCATGGCATGTGTGTTGTATGCTGCTGCATTCCGAAGCAGCCTAGTAGAGAGATCCCCCGCCCCGCGTGACGAGTAGAATTTGGGAGGGGGAGGTCGAGGGGTAGGTGGGTGGGGGTTGGGGGGTGGGGGACTGTGTAGCAGTAGGGCGGGGTTGGGGTGTGGAGGAGTGCGGGAGGAAAAGGGGAGCAAACAAGAGTGTAGGCCCCCGCCCATCCCCCCCCTTCCCACCCCCCTGTCCTGCTTCGCCCTCCACTTGCCGTCCGAATCCTGCGTGGGCCAGCAGCCAGCTACATCAGCAGCAGCAGCAGCGGCAGCGGCGGCGGCGGTGGTGGTGGAACCCCAGATCGATACCCACTCATTGTCTATGCTGGACGTTGCCGTCGACCTCGTCTTCCTCCTCCTCCTCTTCCTGCTCCTGCTCCTCCTCCTCCTCCTGTTCCTCCTCCTCCAGCTCTTCCTCCTCCTATTCCTCCTCCTCCTTCTCTTCCAGCTCCTCCTCCTCCTCCTCTCCTCCTCTGCCTCCGGACGCTGCGCGATGCCCATCAGTCTGGTATCTTTGGCTGGCTGCCCGCCCCCCGCATCCCTAATAGTCCCTCCCCTCTCCTCCTACCCCCCTCCCCCTCTTCTCCTCTCCTCACCCTGCCCCTCCCCTCCCTCTCCCCTCCCTCTCCTCTCCCTCCCTCTCTCTCTCTCCTCTCTCTCTCTCCCTCTCTCTTTCTCTCTCTGCCCTCCCTCCCTTATACCCCGCTTCACCCATTCTGGCATCGTGCAAGCCCTTCCTCCTACTACTACCCTCCTCCTACCCCCCTCCCCCTCCCGACCCCCCCCCCCCCCCCCGACCCCCCCCCCCCCCTCCCGTACTCTCCAAACCCACCCTGCCCGACTCTTGCTAGCAAGTTAGTTAGTTATTCGCCGCCACTTTGGGCTTTCAGTGAGTTTCAAGGCAAACCAAACTGTGAAAATGGTCGTAGGCTGAACTGGCGGGCCATCTTGTCGTTGAAAAGGAAGGAGACTTGTGTGTGAGTAGGGGGAAAGAGTGTCTCTGCTTCAGCTTTTTCTTTTCTTTTCTTTCTTTTTTCGTTTCCTTTTTCTTTTTCTTTCTGTTTTCTTTTCTTTTCTTTTGTGTGTGTGTGTGTGTGTGTGTGGGGGGGGGGGGGGGGGGGGGGAGGGGGAAGGGAGGTTAAAGTCTTGCTTTCTTGGTGTTAAGTAATTTTTGGGGGGGAGTCTTCTTCCGCGTCGAATGATAGATAACTACTGCAACGAGAAGAAAAAAAAATTGTTGTGAGTTAGATTAATAAGAGTTGAATTCGTGCTGACGGGCCAACTTTGATATATTAATAAGAGAACACAAAGTTAGTTTCCTAGGGAGTCAAAACGTCGAATATCATAACTCATGACGATGCAGAGACAGAGCGGTTTTGGCTGTTCAGACTCGTACAGGAAAGGCGGCATAATTTTTTTTTTTTTTTTTTTTGTTGTCTGGGGCGTGGACCCGTTGTTTCATCCGTTTATTTTCCGATAGGGCTTATATGTTAGGGATTAGATCATAAGGTGGTGGTAAAAATGTATGTCTTCTTCGTGCGGAGCGTTAGGGAAGTTATTAGTCATACAGTTTTCCGATATTGTTTGGTTGCTTGAGAGAGAGAGAGAGAGAGAGAGAGAGAGAGAGAGAGAGAGAGAGAGATCGTCCTGCGTTTATTATTCCAGTCCCCCCCCCCCCCCCCCCCCCCCATTCTCAAATCCCTCAGTTCTCTGCCCCTGTACACTCTCGGAGCTTCGATCTGTATTTTTGATTTTCCGGTACTTGATGTTTCGTTAGTTTCCGTGACTTGACGTACGACGTCATCCTCGTGTTCACGCGCACTGGGAAAAAAAACATGGTGGACAGTGCGTGCCCCTTGTCAATGGCCGTGACGGTAGTGTGGTGACTGCTGGACTCTGCCTAGTTCAGTGAGGACAACGACTGGTTGCCGACAGACAAGGTGAGTGAAGCAACGCCG
Source organism: Conus betulinus (assembly GCA_016801955.1). Lineage (NCBI taxonomy): Eukaryota > Metazoa > Mollusca > Gastropoda > Neogastropoda > Conidae > Conus > Conus betulinus. Next base: position 7,711 of record JADBJO010019369.1, on the reverse strand, counting down.
TGTTGGTCTAATCCCTTGTGTACCTTTGAAACCATGGAGAGAGAGAGAGAGAGGAGAGAGAGAGAGAGAGAGAGGAGAGAGAGAGAGAGTGGAGGGTGGGGGTGGGGGGGAGTGGGGGGCGGTTTGTTGATATTCATCTGTACAACAGCTTCGTAGAAGATAATTTTTTTTGTTAATGATACTGCGATATCTCTTGAAAAGAGAGAGAGAGAGAGAGAGAGAGAGAGAGGAGAGAGAGAGAGAGAGAGAGAGAGAGAGACACACAACACACACACACACACACACACACACACACACACACATACAGAGTAAACAAGCAAGGACAGCCCCGACTGTTGTGTGGGTCTGGGCAGAAATCAATAGCAGAAGGAGAGGCATGCGGTCGGTGTACGTTCCAGTCTTCATTTTCTGCCAGCGTGGACACAGACAGACAGACAGACAGACAGAGTGAGTGAGTGGCATCGTGAATGCCAACACGCGCCGACCAAGCGTCTTGTGACGAAGGCACGCAAAGGTACTTGGTTTTGAAACGCATGAGCTTGCCCATCCAACCACCAGTTCTGTAGACAAGAGACATAGGGCCTCGCTTAGGTCGCTCAGTAAAGATCGACTCGCATTTTTTTGTTTTTGGGGGGGGGGGGGGGGGGGGGGGGGGGGGGGGGGAGTGGTGGAGGGGGGGGGGGGTGGAACAGTGGGGGGGGGGGAGGGGGTGGGGTTGGGTGGGGGGGGGGGGGGGGGGTTTCGGGGGCCGATCGGGTGGTCGGGCAGGGGGGGGTGCGGGGGGGGGGGGGGGTGGGAAAGGCATTGTCAGTGTGTTGGTTGGTGCCAGTCTAGGAGTTCTGGTTGGTGGGTTGTGGGGGGGGTAGGTGGGTGTTTTTGGGTTAGTGGGGGAGGGTGTGGCCGGGGGGGGGGGGGGGCGAAAGGGGGGAGGGTGGGGTGTTGGGGGGTCGCAGGGGCCGTGGGGGGGGGGGGTGGGGGGGGGGGGGGGGCACGGGGACATGGGGGGGGGGGGTGGTGGGGGGGGGTGTGGGCGGGTTTGGGGGGTTGGGGGGGTGTTGGGAGGGGGGCAGGCTTTTTTTTGTGCCACATTTTTTGGGGGGTTCCTGGGTTGCAGCTGACAGATGTTTGGTTAGACATCCATGTTTTTTCTGCCAGTTTGATGAATGGGGGGGGGTGTTGACGTTTGGTTTGTTTGGCCCTCGCGGGCGCCTTTTTTGAAGGCGGGGTTCTGGTCAGCGTGCGCCTGAAATTCCCCCGCGACTGGGGGGGGGGGGGCTTTGTCTTCCGGAGGGGGGCTGTAAAGGCTCCAATGTGAAGCAGCAGAGTCACAAAGGAGGGCGCCTGAAGCTGACAGTGTTGCGAGACGATCAAGCCACGTTAATTTCTTGGTGTCCATTGTTGCTGAAATGGCTGTTGATGTTGCGATTTTGAGGAAAAAAGGAGGTATTTTGAAAAACAAACAGTTGTGTTTGTTGGAACCAGTTTTGTATCCCTATAGACACCAAGAGGAGCGCCTCTTTCTATTCCCTATCCTGACTTTGCCATAGACTCTTTGTCTTCGACGAACTGTAGGTGGGGTGTTTGCGCTGAAACCGTGGCAGTTACCACGACTCCCAATGGGGAAAAAAAAAACAAGTGTTTACTGAAAATAAGGGCCCGGTGTTTCAGATCCACACCAGAAACAAAGCGCATCACACCTCTTTCTAGAAAACTTGGGGGGATCATTCCAACAAGAAGTTTCAAAACGGTACGACTTGATTTGAGTGGAGGGGGGAGCAGGGCAGGGGAGAAGGGAAGGGGAGTGTGTGTGTTGTGGTGTGTGTGGTGGGGGGGGGGGGTTGCTTAGATCATTACGACAACTTCGTGTTCTTCTTACCGTTCTATCCAACAATAGGGGCCAACAGGCGAGTTTGTGTTTGCGACGCCATCTTAGATACTTTCGCTCTCAGATGAGGGCTGGGTGGGTGTGTGAGGGATTGGGGATGGGGTTGGGGACGGGGATGGGATTTCGCTCTCAGGTGAGGGCTGGGTGGGGTGTGGGGATTGGGGATGGGGGTGGGGATGGGGGTAGGAAATCTCTCAAGGGTAGCGTACTCTCGCGGTCCGGGGCCAAACTGGTTTCATCGACCCGAGTGTTTGTGTTGGCTAATGACTGACAGTTTGGGGGACGTCTGTCGGAAAATGAAGGAAAAAGAAACCAGACAAACAAGGAATGTGAGTCTGATGGAGTGGATGACATTTTGTTGAAACTTCATACCACCATCACCGAATGTCGGTTGGTAATGAGCCCTCTGCGGAATGATGTGACACGTGTTCATATCATTTTCAGCATTTTCCTCCATGTTGGTTGATTTGTTGTTGTTGTTGTTGTTGTTTGTCATGCTTCCCGGAGTCGTGCCACACACGCACGCACCACCGCCAAAGCAAACTCCGCAAAACGCGCGCAATCACTCCTTTCACCCAAGGCGCGTCAAATGAAATACACAACACCGAAAAAGTTGGGTTTGCCCTTCCCCTCCTCCTACGGGGGAACAAATATAATTAGTACATACAATTCTCAAATTAACTTAACCACACCTCATCTCCAATGAGGAGGTGAACACAGAATAAACACAAAACCACACCTCTCCACTAAGGAAGTGACACCAAATAAATACAAAACACACCTCCTCTCCACTAAGGAAGTGACACCAATAAATGCAAACACACCTTCCGCTCCACTAAGGAAGTGACACCAAATAAATACAACCTCCCACCCCCCCCCCCCCCCCCGCTTCACTAAGGAGGTGAAACCAAATAAATACAAACACGCCTCCTCTCCACCAGGGAGGTAACGTCCGGTACTGTTTCCCCCTTCAACTGACACGTCATAAACATGGGGTCTATGTCACTATCCATCATCACCGTATCTATATCATATACCATTAGCTTATAGCCTCAACACAGGAAAACGATCAAATCCAATTCACAACAGTGGAGGTCGTAAAGTAGAGTTATTACACTATGGGGGAATGCACCAGAGTCATTCTTCATCCACATGGGGAAATACGCCAGAGTCATTCTTCATCCACATAGGAGAATGCGCCAAAGACATTCTTCATCCACATGAATCCTCGTCCGTGAGGAAGGGTACTGCAGGCGAGGTCCGCCACCCGTCCCAGGCTGGGGTCAGGTCCGGCACCTCCGTCCACCTTCAATCCTCCCACACCCGTGGCCCGGCGTGAGACAGGCAACCTGTCAACACACTCGGAACCACGTGCAGTTCTACAATAACTAAGGAGACTCACTTCAACTTGAAGATGTAAACAGTAACCTTTTCTTATAAGTTTTTACTTTAAATATTACTTTTCCTTTCTTTTCCCCATTCTTTTATAAAGAAATGTTACAGGTGTAACCACACTGGTTCTTATTCTTTTCTTTTCTTTTGAATACAAATGTTTTCTTCAATTTTCCCCCAAAGATTTCACTTCTCTCTAGTTAAACATTAATGACAAAAATACCTCAACGATGCATCAGCCTTGCATCGGTCTTCAATCGCCGTAAACAAACAGACCATGCGACTCCCCCGGCTGGCGTAGAGCAAGTGATTATAAAATTTTCTAGCTAAGTTAATAACGCGCGCAGCGCTCCCAAGCAGTACTCACCCGGGCCACTACCAACAAAACGACGCCGTACAATCACATGATCTTTTTTTCTCTCAATACCCCAATACCGCTGACGTTCAATCTTAAAACACAAAAACAACATGTGCACACGACACCTTCACGCATCCTGTGCACATGACCGTGTTGTCGTTCTGGGTGAGAAGTCAGGGTTAGTGTGTGTTAGGTTCCCTCCCTCTCCAAGAGGCCCCCCCCCCCCCCCCCCCACACAACAACATCCAACCCCACGACATCCTCCCCGCTCCCCACCTTCCCCTCCACCTACCAATACACACACCTTTAATGTTAACCAGCGACTGCAACTTCTCTTTGAGGGTGTGAACCTATAACCTGCCACGACTAATCTATCATTATTGTTCAGCCATTTGTCAAGGCCTAGATGCTAAACGAATAAACCATTTATGTCTTATGTCTAGGGACCTTCAACCTGAAGGCGACTTCCTTGCAGACCCTTCCTGGAACTCGACCTTCAAACTGGACAGAAGTAAACGAAGCGATATGTAGGTACTCTTATTTGTTGTAGAGAATACTTTTTTTTTTTTTTTTAAATGCTTCACATTTTGGAATAGTTTTTCCTCTAAAACGGTTATTGTATCATCCACGTCGTCTAATACCCTGAGTTTTGTGAAGAAAAGGAAAATGAAATTACTACTACAATTACCCTCCACAGGATCTTGGTGCATGTGAGGTGACACACGCTCCACTGCGCTTTTCCCATCACTGGTGGACAGAGAAACACTCACCTTCATTGGCCATTAGGGTCCTCTGTAGTCTGTTATCCCCCCTTTCCTGGAGTGTCTTTCGGAATCTTCTGTCACATAGGATAAAGAATTTCGTTGTTATCCCCCTTAACCTGTAGTGTCTTTCGAAACTTTCTGTCATGTGGGATAAAGAATTCCGTGTGTTATCCCCCTTAACCTGGAGTGTCTTTCGGAATCTTTTGTCGTGTAGGATAAAGAAATTCCGTTGTTATCCCCCTTAACCTGGAGTGTTTTTTCGGAATCTTTTGTCGTGTAGGATAAAGAATTCCGTTTGTTATCCCCTTAACCTGGAGTGTCTTTTGTAATCTTTCTGTCGTGTTGGATAAAGAATTCTGTTGTTATCCCCCTTACCTGGAGTGTCTTTCGGAATCTTCTGTCCTGTAGGATAAAGAATTCCATTGCTTTTCCTTCAAGCGCGAAAGTGCAATCCGTAGTCTCTTCCTTCGGTATTTTCATTTCTGTTAAAGCGGGAGTGTGGCAACCGTTTGGTGTCAAAACGCTGCGCCATTTCGTAGTCTTGAAGGCTATAGTCAGTTTACTGGCTCTGTGTGGCCGAAATTGGGTGGCTAACGCGGTATTAAGACGATCCTTAAAACGTACCTGAAAGCGCTTGTTTGTTACGTTGTGTGTGTGTGTGTGTGTGTGTGTGTGTGTGTGTGTGTGTGTGATGAGATGATATACTAAGGTCTCCACTGCAACAAGGATTTCGCGCACGTGAAAAAAGCTAACGCCAACAAGGAATGGTCCCAAGGCAAGATTCTGTGGACTTCCCCCCACGCCAAACGTACGCATGCACACACACACACACACACACACACGCGCACGCACGCTGCGCGCGCGCGCACGCACGCACACACGCACGTACACACGCACGCACGCACACGCACACACACGCACACGCACACACACACACACACACACTTACAGACACACGCACGCGCGTGCACGCACGCACGCACGCACGCACACACACATATCACTGGAACAGATTTGGATTAAAATTGCGTACAAAACAAAATAAGTAGCATTTAATATGATGTCATTTTTTTTTTAACAGTTCAGTACATTACTGCATAATACAAAACAATGCAATACAATGCAATACAGTGCAATGTAACACAACACAACACAACACCACAACAACACAACTCAACAAACCCAACACAACCCAACCCAACTTCAACCACAACAACACAAACACCACCACCACCACCACAACACAACACCAGCAAAACACACAACACAACAACAACAACAACTCACAGCACAACACAACACAACAACGCAAGACAACACAACAGCAACACAACAGCAACACAACACAGCACAGCACAGCACAGCGCAGCGCAGCGCAGCGCAGCGCAACGCAGCGCAGCGCAGCGCAGCGCAGCGCAACACAGCGCAACGCAACACGCAAACGCAACGCAACGCAAAGCAACGCAAAGCAGTACAATAAAATGCATTCCAATGCAACACAGTACACGACCGCGTGATACAGCACAGTGACCCCATGGTGTAAGACAATGCGATGCATTACAGTACAATGCATTATTATTATTATACTATTCAACGCGATACCACGCAAAACAACGCAATGCAACACAGTACAGTAGAATCCAACACACTACAATATGATGCAATGCAGCACAATACGATGCCATGCGATGCAGCAGAGCTCAGTGCAATGGACTGCATCCCAGCACACACAATACAATTGAATGCAATGCATAGAGTAATACAATTCAACAGAATACACTACAGTGCGATCTTGTGCAATGCAGTGAAATACCGCACACTGCAATTCAATGCAATGCAGTACAGTACAGTTAGAGCATAATACAATTTTCAACAGAATACACTACAGTGCGATCTTGCATATGCAGTGAAATATAGCACACTACAATTCAACAGAATACACTACAATGTGATGTTATGCAATGCAGTGAAATATAGCACAATACAGTTCAACAGAATACACCACAATGTGATATTATGCAACGAAGTGACATGCAGTGCAATGCCACAATACACCACAATGTGATATTATGCAACGCAGTGACATGCAGTGCAATACAATTCAACAGAATACACTACAATGTGATATTATGCAAACGCAGTGACATGCAGTACAAAACAATTCAACAGAATTACACCACGATGTGGTATTATGCAACGCAGTGAAACAGCACAATACAATTCAACGGAATGCACTACAATGCGATATTATGTACCGCAGTGAAATACAGCACAATGCAGTTCAACAGAATACGTTCCAGTGCGATATTATGCAACGAAGTGAAACAGCACAATATAATTCAACAGAGTACACTACAATGTGATATGCAACGCAGTGAAACACAGCACAATTGCAATTCAACACAGACCCGGGCCAACACAACACGATGCAATCATAGCACAGTGCAACCCAATGTGATCGACCCAGTGCGATGAAACAGCATTTGCATTTGCAGAGCTTTACAATAAAGGAGCGCAGTTCATTGCAAGGCAGTTCCTGGCAGGGCAGTGGGGTGCAAGCGCATCACAAGGAAACCGATGGATTTAGTGGTGAATTTTACAAGTATGCTCCTCCATTAGTCGTTTCTTTTTTGACCAAATTTTCTTAATAGACTGTTCGATTCCGGGACATTTCCACTCATGTGGTCAGAAGCAATTATACATCCTCTGCATTGAAAGGTAATGTTAATTTTCGAACAATTACCGAGGCATCTCATCGTTACAATATAAGTGGCAAATTAGCCCACCTCATTCTGAACAAACGTCTTACAGAGTGGGTGGAAGAAAATAATGTAATCAGTGAGTCACAGGCAGGAGTCAGGAAGAGTTATAGCACAGTCGGCCACATATTTACTTTAGTATCACTTGTGCAGAAACAGTTTACTTCTGCAAAAAAAAAGCTCTAGCAGCATTTATTCGACTTTAAAAAACGCCTTCGATCTAGTGAATGGAAATAAAGTGTGGTTAATACTGAATAAAAATGGTGTGCAATGCAAAAAGCATCATGCAAGTAAAAGTATGTACCAAGTCGTTAAAGCTAGAGTTCGGGCAAACAGTAATCATTACTGAAAGCCTTAAGTGTCCTCATGGTTTGAAAACAAGGGTGACAATATAGTCCTATTTCATTTTCGCTATTTCATAAATGAACTCGCAATGACGTTGCATTATCTAGAAAAACATGGATAAGCTTATCCCCCGATTATTCTTCACATTGTATATATGTTTGTGATGATGACGTTGTTCCTTCCTTCCAGTATGTAATTGGTCTTCAAA
>JADBJO010019368.1:22500-33393 GCA_016801955.1 Conus betulinus | reverse complement strand
CCTAAGCTTTTTTTTCGTACATCACCTGCCTTGGATCTTTAGCGCACAAGCTTGCGAATATACAAAATGACTGATGGCACCGACCTCTTTTGAACAGATGCATTCTTTGTTCCACTATTTGTCATTGTTAGAGTTTTGATGTAAATTGTTGTTCTACAAAATTTTAAATCTTGTTAGTGACTCCATTTCCACAATAAATACAACTGAAAATGTACAAAAATTATTATCTGGTAGTCCTTTACAACAGACTATTTTTTAATTGAAAATCATTAAAAGCATGTGTTGACGGCTTGGCAGAGAGGAAAGCCAGTTGTGTTTTCTATCGGTTTTCAAAGACAAAGTTCTCCCCTCAGACGTAGTCTTGGAAAATCAAATTTATATGTATGAAAAGAGTGCAATGCCTGCTATTCATTCATTACAAAATTATTTCATGCCTTTTGATATTTCTTATTGCAATAGAGAAAAATATGACACAAACTCATTCAAAGTGGGTTCACACTCTCTCTCTCTCTGACTTTTCATCAGTAACTCAATACAGCAACAAAATTATGAAATGTGACATGCTCCTTCTTATTCCATGGGCTCTCTGGGGTTTTTATCAATAGTAAATATGTTTGACAGCGATCTAGACAACACGAAAGGAGAGACACACATTTCTGTCTGTTCCCACCTCACGAGGCCATTTTTTGTCTCCGACACCATGTCACTGGCTTTGCAGTCCAGTCGCGCTATACATTTAAAGGCACAGAGTGTGAGAGAGGGTGTTCCCAGGGCAATGCTCCTCATTAAAGGCACTGTGTGTGAGAGAGAGAGTGTTCCCAGGGCAGTGCTCCTCATTTAAAGGCACTGTGTGTGTGTAACTGCCAGCAAGAATAGCATACACTCACATGTACACACACACACACACACACACACACACACACACACACACACACACACACACACGCATGTATGCACGCATGCATGCACGTATGCACGCACGCACGCACACACACGCGCACACACACACGCACACACACACACACACACACACACACACACACACACACACACACACACACACGCATACTCATATGATATCTATCTATCTATCTATCTATCTATATACACGTGTGTATGTATGTATGCATACATATACCCACACTTACATGCACGTGCAGACACTCGCATACACATGCGTGCGCTCACACACACACACACACACACACACACACACACACACACACACACACACACACACACACACACACACACACACACACACACACACCTCTGGAGAAGGTCAGACAATTGTGAAACAACAGTAATCAAAAGCGAGGAATAAATAGGACGATTGTTTATAAGATTCTATAGTTCACCAATATATTCATAAATATGGAAGCTTTTCAGTGAGTTCTAGTGTCTTTTAATATGTGTAAAGAAACACCGCAAGACAGCCGAGAACAATGGTGAAGAAGATGATGAAGAAAAACTCATCGAGAGACTCTGGAGATGATGAAAAAGCATGCTCAGCAACGCATTGCAGTTATGCAGGGTTCTCAGCTCGACATTGATGAAGAACTGGAGCAGGTGAGAAAAGTCAGCAAACATGTCACCCAGTCCTGTAATTCATTGATTACAAAATACTCATCAGGACCTACTTGGTTTCTATCTTCATTGATCCACTTTTCTCTGAAAGTTTCAAAGAAAAATGAATAATTGATCATATACATGTGGTTGTCAGAGATACTGATCATTTGTGTTGTAAAGGTATGTACTAACATGCAGCATCAATGGATATTATAACAAAAGATGGGTGGCGACTTTTTTTTTGTGATGATTTTATGGGCTATGATGTTAAGACATCATTAAGTTTGTTCAAATAGAGAAATCTGTGACAAGAACAGTGAGAAAGCAAAACTCTTCCTGCCTGTAGTGAAGGCATGAGTGTAAGTCAATTCCAATTTTTTTTTTTTTTTTTAGTTGAAGTTCCACATACAGCAAAATCTCCTAAACAAAGAAGTTGGTATAAGAGGAAATTTTTCTCGGTGACAGTGTGAAAAAAAAAAGACAGAAAATAGTTTGATCATGTAATTTGATGTTCTTGTCATGCTAAGATGAGTGTCAGGAGGCTTACCTCAATCTCTGGGGCGTGCAGATCCGTATTGAAATGACCAAGGAGAGAGCATTGGCTCTGAACCAAAAAATTACGCACTGAAAGTTTTCAAAAAAAAAAAAAAAAAAACGGACAAAAAAATCAGCTTATGTACAGACACGCACAGCGCCGTGCGTATAACCAGTAATCTTCAAGAAGCGTTTCCGGTCATGTGCAGTTCATTTCACCATCTTTACCATTCAGCGAAGTTGGCGTCCTTTTGAAGTTGTAGCTACGAAAATGTCGAAACGTGGAGCAGAAAGTTCTGGACAAGATGCGAAAAAGAAAAAAAAACTGGTCAAAAGTCCCGAAGAGAATACCGGAAAAATTCCCCTGCATACGACCTTCGGCTAAAGGTGTAAGGTGTAAACTTGTGCGAGTCCGACTTCACAATTTCCCATGGTGGATGTGAAGCTTCACCTTGAGTCACGCAAGCACATCGATTCTCTAACGTGCCGAATTCTTCCAGCATCACACAGTTTTTTCAGACTGTAGACACCTCAAAAGAGGATGAAATGAGGAAGAGGGTAATTCGGGCTGAAGCATTGTGGCCAGATTTTTCGTCGAGTACATCATCGCTCTTAGCGCCGACCATGCATCCCAGCTTTTTAAAGAAGCGTTCTCAGATTCGGAGATCGCCAAACAGTTCAAGAGCGGTCGAACAAAGACAACACACATTGTGAGGACCCTTGCCATGGGGGACTGCAGAATGGACCGTTTGTTGGGGACTGATGATGAAGTGGGGGGGGGGGGGGGGGGGGGGGGGGGGGAATTCTTTCCTGGGGTGGTGCGAGACTTACAAAATCGCCACTGAGCTGATAGCCAACTCCACATGCACAGAGTCAGCAACAGGGGAGAACACATTTTTGAGGTTGTTTCTGGCGCACTATCAAGCCTTGGTGTGCCATATGGCAGAACTGCCTGTCCTTGGTTTGTGATAATACAAATGTGATGACTGGCAAGAACAAAGGTGTCATTGCATATGTTCGCATATGTGTTTCCAGTGTATTCAACATTTTCATAATTTGTAAAGATTTCTTGTGACACTTAAAAGAAAAGAGATGTACCACAAATAAAACAAAAAGGTTTTAAAATATGATAAGGCACAGTAGTTAACTTGGTTTGACTAATATTTTCCTTGCCGTTGAAAAGCAGTAAAATTATGAAAAATGTAAAAATTTCTAGGTATGTCAGTTTGGCTGTTCTTATCATTTGATGAAAGCACCTGTTTGAATAAACAATTCCAAAGCCAAGGATGATATTTCCTTTCTATTGGGCTCACTCCCCCTCTCCTCCCTCCTTCGTAAATCCCTTCACCCTCTCTTACAGCCATTGAGAGCCTCGATATCTGTCCATCTCTGTTTTGCAGTCACTATCAGTGCTGAACAAAGGAACTTTTGAAGGGGTTTTTGAATTGTTTTCAACAGACATCTGAACATGATCTTCCTCATCATTTTCATTTCTTTCACTCGTGCTTGATATTTTAGACTCACTCAGACCAGGAAATTCATTGAGGGATGGACGTGGGTAGGTGGTGGGAGGGATGAACACATTTCCTAGCATAGATTTTATCAGCATACACAAAAAATGGAATGAAATCTTGAAAAAGAAGAAAGGAACCTGACATTTTTTAATTTGCAGTAAACGTATCCGCAAATGTCATCTATCATTCAAGGGGAGGTGAGGCCCATGAAAGCTCTTCTTTTAAGGACTAATCATGAAAGCTCTTCTTTTAAGGACTAATCTCCCTTTTACATTTGTGTGCAACCTCATGTTTAGAGCTTGTTCATGTCAAGTAGGATTTAGGCATTGATTTGATTGGCTATATTCACATTTATATCTTTGTCATAGAAGGTGTAATCTTTTGACAAGAAGAAGCTTTCTGAATTGTCCGTCAAGCTGCTTTTCTTCAACAATTATCATCGTTTGGAGATTTAAATGTGGATATACTCGTATGGTTAAAGAGCATGAGAAAAAAGCACAAGCGTTCATATGGAAAAACACGTATATGCGCATGAATACACACATGCACACACACACACACACACACACACACACACACACACACACACACACACACACACACACACACACACACACACACACACACACACACACACACACACACACACATACACTCACACACATTCACTCTCTCCCTCTCACTTGAAATCTGATGCTTGTATGCAGAAAATGAAAGGTGAGGTTGATTCTTACAGTATGAAATATGCCAGTACGACAATGTTTGGGATTGAGAGAGAGAGAGAGAGAGAGAGAGAGAGAGAGAGAGAGAGAGAGAGAGAGATTACAATTCCTCTGAAATGAGTTATTGTGAGTGAGACATTTGATTCATAGATAATTTATTTATAGCCAGCTCAAGTTGTGCAAATGTTCTGTTGCATTTATTCAATCACATCTATTTTCCTTTATACACATCCATTTGGGACCAATAAGAGGAGGTAAGTGATTGTTGAATCTTCGTTCTCATTGCCTTAAATGTTGTTTGTCTTGCCTGAAGAAGACCAAAGTGTTTTAAATGTGTTGTGTGTTGGTCTTGCAATTTTGTTTGTTTCTTTCGTTTGTTCGGTGGCATAGTAATTTTTGTTTAAAGTTTGTTTCAATTTCTGCTGGCAGTCTCCTCACTTTGAAACTAATTGTATCTGCTTATGTATTTCAATTGATTTTTTTTTTACAAATCTCAACCTGCAAAGTGTTCAGACTGATGCTATGGGGAACTGTGGTGGGCTGACAGATGACTCAGATAGAGGAGAGCAGCAGAAAGCCATCAACAACCTGAAAGCCAATCTGATGGACGACCTGAATGAACGAGGCATCCTGTCCACACCTGAATGTGAGCGCATACTGGACGTGCACAGACAGGTAACACACAGTATATGTGTTTAGGGTCACAGAGTCAGTTGGATGACATTGACAATAAACACATACAAAAAAAAATAATTGGTTAAAGTGTATGCATTCAAAACCAAATCTTAACAGGCACAATGTTGTAATGGTGACACTTAACACAGAAGAAAATGAAAAAGGAAATTAAGGAAGAAAGGAAGAAAAAAAAAATGAGAAGAGGAGCGAAAAGAATGAGAGAAAGTAGAAATTTGCTTTAAAATGTGACCAAGATGGATTTGCAACTAGTGAATAGCAGTCTCATGACAACTCTTGCCCACGATAGGTCGCCATGGCAATGTATGGCCATTGTAAACAGACATTTGTTTGTTTTTTGTTTCTAGAGGATACACCAACAACTAGCCTCTCCAGGCAGAAGCCCCACTTTGCTGTTCTTTCCATGAATTGAAATTAATGGGAAGCATCGTCCTTATGAGACTGATGTTGATTAAAGGATCACTTCAAGCATACACATGCATATGCACATTCACACTCACACACACACTCACGCAGATGCACACAAAACAGGCATTTCCATACACTCACTGTATTTAATGTGTGAGTCAATGAATGTGATGAAAAAAAAAAGCCTTAGAGGTTTAAGTCCTTTACTCACTCCGTTGAAATCAAAGAATTTCTGTTTTGCAGGAATCTGAGGCCATGAATCAGAGATTGGAGACACAGAGAGACAAGCAGGAGAATGTAAGTCGCCAAAAGGCATGGTGTTGAAATCTGCAAGGGAGGTAGGAAGGTAATTTGTGTTAGAGTTTGTATTCAGTGAAAGTGACCTCACTGTTTTCATGGGACAGATGCTGCTAGTGGGCATGCCTAAAACAAGGTTGCCCCATCAGTCAATCAGGGAGAGAAAATGAAAAAAAAAAAAAAAGGATTAAAACAGTGTGCTTTGTGATACCTGCAATGCAGACAGTCAATATCCCAATCATTATTTTGCCATGGGCTTCAGATAAATTATTGGAGTCTCAAGATATATTTGTTTTAATGATGATCTGAGAAAAGGTAAATCGGTTTGCATGCAGTGGAAAGGCAGGGATCATCTTCCATGTTTGTTTGGGGTTTTTTTCTTTGTTTTTTTTTTTTTTTTAATTGTGACCAGAACAGGTCTATCCATCATCATTTGCAAGCTGTTATGCGCAGCGTACTGCCTTTGATGCAACATCTCTCTGTGGCACTGGTCTGGGTTTTTTTTCTTTCTGTGAAGTTCATGATAATTAGAATCTTGTTTTTTTTTTTCTTTTTCAGTTATTTATTTATTTTTTATTTTTTAGTGCAGCTTATTGCTTGGAGCCATATTCAGGCCAGAATCTGACTTTGCTCTTACATAAACAGAAGTATGACCCATGCTTCTGAAGTTCTTAATGATTAGGGAAAAGAAAGGAATAATCAAAATACCATTTTGGAGTTTCAGTGTTATGGACAGTTTTAAACCTTTTTCAGATTACTTATGATTTGACTGATGAGATCTATCTATCTGTCTGTTTCTGTGCCTACTTATCAATTTATTTATCCATCTGTCTGCTTGTCTGTCTGTCCGTCTGTCTCTCTGTCTATCTATCTGTCTACCTTCCTATCAATCTATCTCTGTCGGTCTGCCTTTCTCTCTCTCTCTGAAAATGATTTGGTTTGCCGACTGTGTCATCTGGCTAAAGAAGATGAAATTTATTTCTTATACTGTTGTCCATATCTAAGTGATATTAGAAAAAGTTTTATAAAGCCAAAGTATTACAGTGACCCGTGTAAATTAAAATTGACTTTGCTTTTGTCATCAAGTAATGAACATACTACTATACCCAATCTAGATTTAGACTTAGATGCTCCCACATCTTGCAATGCATGAGGCAGTCAAGGCACTCGACTGTTCACAGTCCTCAGCCAGTTTACTAGTGTCACTCCATCTCTGTCAACAAGTCGGAGCACAATATGTTTGAAAAGTTCAGCACAATATGTTTATAAAGCTCAGAAAATACTAGACTGTAACATCTTAGCCTGTCCGTGTAATATCTATTTTATTGTGCCAGTTATTCTAACATGGTACTCCTTTTCTTTAATGTGAATACTACAGTGTCACCAATTGCATTTAGTATTGTTAGTATGTTTTCTGTATGTGTACCCCTTCAGAGAAGGGCCTTAGCCTATACTGAATAAACTTTTGCATTCGCATTCACATTTGCATTCTCTCTCTCTCTCTCTCTCTGTCTCTCTCTCTCTCTCTCTCTCCCTCTCTCTCATGCAAAATACATACATAGAAATGAAATGAGATCCACTTTCTAATGCTATTCCCAGTTCATCTATTTTACAGTAAATAATCTCATTCATCGTTCCTGCCTCTCATCTTACCTTCATTTCTTCCATCATCCATCCGTCCGTCCATCCATCCATCCATCTATCCATCCATCCATCCATCCATCCGTGCATGTATGAATCCAGTAGATCAGATGAATTATGAATAGCATTATAAAGAGGATCCCATTTTGCTTCTGCCTTTGGATACAGTTTATTTTTTGCTTTTTTTTCAGAGTTTTATCTATAAGGAATCTAACAATCAGAAAATTTGATCAGAAGTAGACATTGTTCCAGCAAAGAAATCTGTGAAATTGGATGAAATTCCACTGAAGTGTTTGTGAGTTACCTTGCTTTCAGACAAACAAGCCGACACAAAGACAGGAGTGTACATAATATCCTTTTCTGCAGAGAATGTTAAATTCACGCAAATGCTTTAGAAGTGTATTGCTGTTGCAGATTCTGCGGAACAAGCTGCAGGAGAGGCTGAAGCAGCGAGAGCAGCTGATGGTGGCCCGTCATGAGGCAGAGATGAGGAGCATCATAGAGACATCAGGCTCCAGTTTTGGCGGCAAGGTGCGGCGGGCTATGCTCATCCACAAACAGGTGGTGGAAATGGAAAAATTCAGGTGAGTTGTCAGCCTCTTTCTTTGTCTTTTTTTTTTATTATTCTTTCAAACTGGAGTAAGAGTATTTATGGATTTGTTTGTAAATTGAATGCGCTAAAAGATCTCTGAACACACTCAAACACACACACACACACACACACACACACACACACACACACACACACACACACACACACACACACACACACACACACACACACACACACACACACACACACACACACACACACACACACACACACACACACACACACACACACACACACACACACACACGCACACACACATACACACACACGCACATGCACACACACACACATACACACAAAAAGTATTTCTAAAAATTCCAGTTTAGATCAATATGCTGATGACATATATTTATGGATGAATGTTACTTTAAAAAAGAACACACCTTTAAGGTCAATTACATACATGAAAAAATTATATCAAAGAGACTTGGACAATATCGCTAGGATTATGTTTGAGAATGGTCTGTCTGCTGAGAAATTTCATATGATGCTTTTTGACGCTGGTGGAAGTTTTCATGATCTCCCTACTTTTAAGATGGATGACACTGTGCTTACCTACACATCTTGCATAAAGTTTTTAAGTGTACATCGTACTTCAAAATTATCATGGAACACACATGTTGAATATATCGTAACTCAAGCAAGGAAGGTTCTTAATCTTCTTAAAGTTGTAAGTTACCAGAGTTGGGGACAGGATACATGCACTTTAATTCATTTATCAAATTTTCTGGTCAGTACAAGGATTTCATATGCACAGGAAGTATATTTTTCAGCTCCTAAGTATCTTTTAAAAAAGTTACAAAGCACAGATTGCAAGGCATACAGAATAGCCCTGGGAGTTCCCCTTTATGCTTTCATTTTAGGGACATATCATGAAGCTGGCATTTTGCCCCTGGATGCTTGTCGAAAATTAGCCTGTGCTAAATACATTCTAGGATGTTCTACTGTTCAGAACTCAAATGAGGATGAACTTGATATGCGATCTGATTTAGATTTTCCAAAACGCACAAAAACAATGCAATCAAATAAAACCATCCTTACGTACTCCTCAAACCTGTTGAAATCTGTCAAAATTGATCACAAAACCATACCCCCATGTTATCCCCTGAGTCCCATTCCAAATTGGGAACTTATCCTGCAAGGTTTGATTATAAATACACTGATTTGCAAAAGAATGTTAATGATAACATCTTAGGTGCTATGGCCAAGTCACATATCGACAGTAGTTATCCTAATTACTTAGACAGTAGATATCCTAATCACTTAAAAGTTTATAGACGGATCCCTATTAATGGCAATGCTGGTGGTTCGGCTTTGTTATTCCTGATTTGAAAGCAGATAAATGTTTTCATCTTGGAAAGGGGTTTCTGTCTTTATGGCTGAACTGATAGCAATTCTAATGGCTCTGCGCTGTATTATTGACATTCCACATGATTTTTCTAGAATACTTTTTTGTGTTGATTCCAAATCTGTTCTTCAAGAAATGAAATCTATTGCTGCTACCAGTTGTGCCGAGATTATCACCGAACTAAAAATTGTGGTCCATTTTCTTACATCAAGAGGGATACCAGTGGACTTTTACTGGATTCCATCACACTGTGGGATTGTAGGAAACGAATGGGCAGACAGAACTGCCCACATGGGATCCAAAAACTCTGAAAATTCTGTCTGTATCAAAATACCTTGGAGTCTTCATGAATCCTATGGACTCTTAAAAAGAGTCTCTTTCGAGTCTTTTCATAACCCATATAAAGATTCAGTACTGTTTAAAATACATGCACAAGATTCTTCATTGAGTTGCTGTTCAAGAACTCAGAAATCTACTCGTCCATCTAACTCGTCCATTCAGATTCGTAAACTGTATACATGAACACAAATTTCGGAAACTGGAATCTCTCTTTTATAGGCTTAAAGTTAATGCTCTTCATACAGAATTCCACAGAAATTTACAATGCACATGTGGAGCAGTCGACAGTTTCAATACTCTGCATTTTCTTTTTGATTGCTCCTATTTTAACTCATCTCTCTCCAGCCTCTGACAAAAAGATTCCCTATGCATTTTCCAGAATCTTCACGCCTTTTTTACATTTGTAAATTTGTTGATGTTAAGCCCAGTTGGCTCGTTTGTGTAATTATTTCCAGCTTCTTTTTTTTTTTTTTTGCTTTGTAATTTATCTTTTAAATTGTTACATTTAGAACAGTATTTTCATTTCAGTTGTCAAAGTCGCACACACATGCACGCACACACACACACGCACACACACACACACACACACACACACACACACACACACTCACTCACCACACCCACACACACTCACACACACACACATACTGGTACGTAGGCTTATACTAGCATCGTCTAATATCACGATTAGTGGAAAGTTAAATAAAACACACACACACACACACACACACACACACACACACACACACACACACACACACACACACACACACTTGCACGTAGGCCTATACTAGCATTTTGCATACACTATTTTCATTTCTCTCATCCACTCATTTCTGCATTATTTTGTCTAATACACTTAAAGAGAACAGACATTATATTGAAGAACCAACTAACACATACACACACACCTGCCTGTACATATTCAGATACATCACAAGACAAGATATGCATAAAAAGATATGTTCATAAGCCTAGAAACCTGATTAGAACAAAAAGGTGCAACTGATGTGCAAATCTGATTGACAGCTATTTACAGCATATCTTTGGTATGTGCAGGAATCGCATGGACAGAGAAATTTCACAGTCTCTTGCTGAAACAAGGCGTCAGTTTGAAGTGCTGAAACTGCGTAAGCTACAAGAACAGGTATGCGTATGCTCAGCAGAATCAAAATATTAAAGGCAATATTTTTTTGGAAACAATCTCTTTTCTAA
>JADBJO010019368.1:2500-20000 GCA_016801955.1 Conus betulinus | reverse complement strand
TTTGAATAAAATGTGAAGTGTGAAAAACAGACAGCTGCACATTTACATATACAACACATTCTTTAAGCAAACTCTGTATGCCAAACCAAGCTGTAGTCTCCATACCGAAATAAATAGAACATTCTTTAAAATGAAAAAAAAAATAAAGCTTTTTTTTTTTTCAAATACATTTGTTCTTTTTTAGCTTTCAATTTATTTTGAAAAGCATCTCGATTTGAAGCATTGATTTTGAGCAAAATATCGGTTATGAGGAGTTGTAGTGTTTATGATACATAGTATCAAATATGGCAATATTATGTTATGAATAATAATATGTATTTCCCATCATGTAAAGTAAACCCTACAACCCACTGCTGTTTAACACTCTTTTCCTCAGTTACTTGTGTAGAGAGTCTGTTACATTTGTTATTTATATTGCTACGTTATTTGTGTCCAAGGGATGTATTTACATAGTGCAAAATGTATCAAAAGTGCAATCTCTCTCAAAAAAAAAAGGAAAAAAGTGCAAAATATCTTAAAAAAAAAAGAAAATTATTAAAGTCATACATTTTGATACATTGTTTCAGAAAGAAATTGTGAAAGTGGGTAAAAAAAAAAAAAAAGAAAAGAAAACCCTTTCTATGGCTTGAATCTGACAAATGTGGTTTGATTCCTAAACCAGCAACAAGTAAATCGTACTTGAAATGGAGAACTTAGCTTCATCAGATCTTAGTTTTTTTAATTTAACCCAGGGAACCTTGAGAAGTTAAGCAGAAGATGTAAGGAGAGAATATGAAGTGGTTATAAATATTATTACAGTTTATTTTTCAATCTTTTATTGAAATGCATTGCTCTTGCAGATGTGCAGTCAATGATTCTGAACTCCTGTTTGTTGAATCCACATATTTAACAAAGTGATAATTAATAGCTGTCTTATGACTACAGAGAAGGGGCATATTTTTCAGTTAGCATACTAGTGCCTCAGCTCATCTCGCTCTCACAGTAAACACCACACCCATGTACAAACATAGCAAATGGTATGGTTAGCAGCAGCAGACTGGGAGCTTATAGGTTTGAACAGCATGAAAGGTGTGCGGGATTTATGGTCCTATCTGGCTCTTATACACTTGTTGAGGGTGCTGAGGGCTTGAACACTGGATCCACACACTTGAGTGTCTTCCACCAAGTGAATGTATCTTTGAGAGTATCACAGTGACCAACAGTAGAGGTGTATTAGTCCAGCCTGGTCGCTGGGAGTGTTGCTTTGACCAGCACTAGTGGTGCATCTCTTAGGGCTGGTCTCTGACAGTGTTGCTTAACTTTTTGCCAACGGAACACACTCCTCCGTGCGCTGCTCAAAGCTCTGCTGCCTATGCCACGCGTGGTGGCGTGCGCTGACTGAAAGCTCCGTTGTCTACGGAATGCATAGGTGCGTGTGTTCTTATTTTGAAAAATTCTACTATTCAAGCTGTAACGGTCTAAGAGAATTAACTCCTGCCAGAAGTTAGTAGAGGGTTCCTGGTAGCCTGACATGCCCTAGATCTTAAGTTCAAGCAGAGTTCACCTTTGGTATCTGCGGCTGAGACAAAGAACCCCTTGCTGGTTTTTCCGACTTGGAACTGACTGCATTTATGGCACCGGCCTTTCGTCTGCTAGAGTCTAGTGAAAATGCCAGCTCAAACGCTGTTACTATTTCACTGTATTCAAGGCGGTTCCGATAACAAAGGAGAGTCGATCGACAGTAGAGATGACAGGGAAGATGAGGGATGTCTATTTGAAGATGTTCTTGATTACAATGACAAATCAACCGATTCGACTGATTCAGTAACACACACACAGGCGCTTGACTCACAGAACCTCTCTTGCCCAAATTCAGTGAAATTGTTTCAAAATGG
The DNA here is from genome assembly GCA_016801955.1 of Conus betulinus. NCBI lineage: Eukaryota > Metazoa > Mollusca > Gastropoda > Neogastropoda > Conidae > Conus > Conus betulinus. Next base: position 18,126 of record JADBJO010019368.1, on the reverse strand, counting down.
ATAACTGATAGCGAAAAGTATCATGTATTAGGTGAGTGTTTTTTTGTATCAATTGTCTGCATGCCATTACTAAACACTGATCGTCAAACTCTGCACTTGTTTTTATTTCTGTGTGTTTTTGTTACTTTATTTATCCTCAGTGGAGGATCTCTAAGAGTTTTGAAAGTACATTCATCTAAAAGTTCTTGATTATTCTTTTTCAGACATACCAAACATCATGTTACCACAGACCAAACATAACATGTAAAAATTAATTCCAAAAATGCCAAAATTGCTACGTAGGCGGGGGTTTTAGCGCGAATGGCTGTTTGCGGGAGGGGGTAAAATTCATGCTGCACGCATACGCAGGGACAGTGTTAACCAACTGTAGATGTGTATTTCTTGCATCTGGTCTCTGACAGTGTCACTGTGACCAACACTAGAGGTGTATCTCTTGCATCTGGTCTCTGACAGTGTCACTGTGACCAACACTAGAGGTGTATCTCTTGCATCTGGTCTCTGACAGTGTCACTGTGACCAACACTAGAGGTGTATCTCTCACATCTGGTGTCTGACAGTGTCATTGTGACCAGCACCAGAGGTGTATCTCTCACATCTGGTGTCTGACAGTGTCACTGTGACCAACACCTAAGGTGTATCTCTTGAATCTGGTCTCTGTCTCTGACAGTGTCACTGTGACCAACACTAGAGGTGTATCTCCCAGGGCTGGTTTACTCATGAACATCTATGAAAGGGAGCGTAATGTCCTGCGCTGTGGTGTGGTCTCTGACCAGAATGGAGCACCGTGATATTCTTGTGTGTCATAAAAGGAAGAGTCAGATTACGTGGCCCCTCATGCCTGTCTGGTAGTGACCACAGTATCCATCTCCTTTCCAGGTCTGTGCCAGTGGTGAGTTTGTTCAAAGGCATTGGTACTGGCAAGTTTATTGGGACTGTCATTGAATGAACTGGTGGTGCCCTGTGGATGGGGGGGTTGTCACCCACATTGGCTCCATGACTAAGCAGTTACTGCTGTCATCAGGGTGCTTAGGTGGTGGTGTCCTGTGTATGGGACCAGATCAGGCATCACTGAGCACCATTTGAATGATCTGCCTGTCGTGCAGCATCTCCTCTGTTGGGTTGCCTCATATACGACTTGATGCTGATTTCTCTTGTGGATAGCTGTGCACTGGGAGTTGGAAGTGGCATGGGAGAGGGAGGGGAGGGGAGCACAAATGATGAGGCAACAGCAACAAAAAAACAACAACAACAAACAAAAACAGAAATAATTGCAACAAAAATTGTGGAGGGCAATTGATTGCCATTTTACCTAAGTAATTACAAATTGCACACCAAACTTAGATCTCAGGCGCTTTAGTTTGTTTTTCTTCCTTTATGATTTTATGATTTTTTTTTTTTTTTTTTTTTTTTTTTTTTATCGCTGACACTGGTGCTGTGGTCATCCTTCATACTGTGACTTTGTTTTCCCCAGAGGTTAAAAAAATGCCATGTTGCTGCACATATAGAAACTGACTCACGAACCCTCACATATCCTTGAACAAATTTATCCATCTTTGTAAAGATCTGCATGATGTATGGAACATAACATTTGAAACCTGTACCAGTGTTGAATACTAGTCTGACCTAAAGATATTTTAAACCAGTGATGCACTCATACATAAATAAATGGATACAAAAACATGGACACACAAATATGCACTTACATGCTCATACAAATACACACACATGTATAAATGCACGACGGACATGCATGCACTCACACACACATGCATGCGTACACATACATATGTGAACACATGCGCAAGCTCTTCATCACATGCACACTTTGGCACATACATGTGCAGGAACACACACACACACACACACACACACACACACACACACACACACACACACACACACACACACACACACACACACACACACACACACACACACACACACACACACACACACACACACACACACACACACACACACACAACGATCCCAATCATCTAAAATTCAGTACAGATGACTGTGTATTAAACATGGCTATATGTGACAGCATTTGTAAATATATTCAATTTAAGAATAAAAAAGATCCTACTCTACTAAATCACACACACTCAGGCATAGATGCAGGCATGCAGACACACATGTGCATGCACACACACACACACACACACACACACACACACACACACACACACACACTCTTGCACAGAGACACGCACACATAAACACACACACACACACACACACACACACACACACACACACACACACACACACACACACATTCACACTTTTACACACACACACACACACACACACACACACACACACACACACACACACACACTCACACAGAATATGTCCTCATAACAAAAACAGAATGTGATTGCCTGTGAACAATGAAGTGGTATTTGTTAAACCTGCAGTTGTATGATTTTACTGTGCAATCATTGGAATGTTTTGAAAACAGTTTTTTGAAATTCTGTTTTTGAATTCCTGCAGCTGTTGCTTTTGCTGTCAGAGTCATCCTTTTCTCTTGTAATTTCGTAACTTTACGTCCTATTACTTTAAGTGTTTTTCTTGATCACTTTGTTTTCTGCAAGTGAGGAATTCAACGAATAAATTCAACCTTAGTTTCAAATGTACAATACCTTTGTTTGTCAGGTATTGGAATTCGACGATTAAACTCTCCAATAGCTTCAAAAGGACAATATATTTGTTTGCCCGGTAACTGGATTCAACATTTAAGTCACAACAGTTTCATAAGGACAATACCATTTGTTTGCCAGGTAACGGCTAATAATCCAGTATTTCTTTCAATTTCTGACCAGCGCTTTGCGCCGATTTCTTTCCAACACTGCTGAAGGGGTTGAAACATCAATTCCCCTGGGATCTGAACTTTGAGTTTGACTGAAGGGGAGAAAGCGCCAAGCGCCTTTGCATGAAGGGGAGGGAGGGTGGGAATTTTTCGTGGAGCAGAGAGTGCGTCTTCACTGCTAGCGTGTTACTGGAAAAAGGAAGTGCTTTTATGCATGCCTGACATACATCGAAAAGGGAAGTGTTTTTGCGCATGCCTGACATGCGTTAAGACTTCTGTCTTGCCGGAAAATACCAGAATAATCGCACTCTGCCACAAATTCCCTTATGTCCCATAAGAACTTTTGTGGCTGATGCTTCTTGTTAGGTCCCATGGCAATTGATAACTGTTCCCTTTCATCTTCTCACCCATCTTCACTCACCACCTAATCAACATGCTTTCTCTTTCACGCGCTTTCTCACATACATGCAACACATGACACAAAGATATTGTACTGTGCTTAGGTCCACTCCATGAGGAGTGAAATGATAATGTGTCACTTTTCATATACATGCATTATACCTGGTGGGTATATGAACAGGTACATATAATAGTGAACCTGTAAACCTCAGAATTCCTTTTCTCTTGTAATTTCGTAACTTTATGTCCCATTATTTTAAGTGTTTTTTCTTTGATCACTTTGTTTTTTGCAAGTGAGGAATTCAACGAATTAATTCAACCTTAGCTTCAAATGTACAATACCTTTTGTTTGTCAGGTATTGGAATTCAACGATTAAACTCTCCAATAGCTTCAAAAGGACAATATATTTGTTTGCCCGGTAACTGGATTCAACATTTAAGTCACAACAGTTTCATAAGGACAATACCATTTGTTTGCCAGGTAACGGCTAATAATCCAGTATTTCTTTCGATTTCTGACCAGCGCTTTGCGCCGATTTCTTTCCAACACTGCTGAAGGGGTTGAAAACATCAATTTCCCTGGGATCTGAACTTTGAGTTTGACTGAAGGGGGGAAAGCGCCATGGGACACTTCTTGCTCATTTTTTGGGCATGAAGTCGTGGAGCAGAGAGTGCGTCTTCACTGCTAGCGTGTTACTGGAAAAAGGAAGTGCTTTTATGCATGCCTGACATACGTTGAAAAAGGGAAGTGTTTTTGCGCATGCCTGACATGCGTCAAGACTTCTGTCTTGCCGGAAAATACCGGAATAATCACACTCCGCCACAGATTCCCTTATGTCCCATAAGAACTTTTCTGGGGCTGCTTATTGCCTTTGACCTCCTCATCTGTCTTTTTCTCTGCTTCTTCTTTCTTTTCTTCTACTACCACTTCTGTGTTTGTGTTACTTCGTTTTTTGTTCCTTTTTCTACCTCCTCTTCAGTCTTTTTCACTGTCTGTTCTTCAGCCTCCTTTTCTTCCTCTCCTGTCTTCTCTTCAGTCTCCTTTTCTTCCTCTCCTGTCTTCTCTTCAGTCTCCTTTTCTTCCTCTCCTGTCTTCTCTTCAGTCTCCTTTTCTTCCTCTCCTGTCTTCTCTTCAGTCTCCTTTTCTTCCTCTCCTGTCTTCTCTTCAGTCTCCTTTTCTTCCTCTCCTGTCTCCTCTTCTGCCTCCTTTTCTTCCTCTCCTGTCTCCTCTTCAGTCTCCTTTTCTTCCTCTCCTGTCTCCTCTTCAGTCTCCTTTTCTTCTTCCTCCTGTCTTTTCTTCAGTCTCCTTTTCTTCCTCTCCTGTCTTCTCTTCAGTCTCCTTTTCTTCCTCTCCTGTCTCCTCTTCAGCCTCCTTTTCTTCCTCTCCTGTCTCCTCTTCTGCCTCTTTTCTTCCTCTCCTGTCTTCTCTTTTGCCTCCTTTTCTTCCTCTCCTGTCTTCTCTTCTGCCTCTTTTTCTTCCTGTCCTGTCTTCTCTTTTGTCTCCGTTTTTGACCTGTTTTCTACTCCTTTATCTGTCTCATCTGAAACCTTTTCTTCTATCACTTCTGTCTTTTCATCTGCGTCATCTTCTGTTTCTTCAAATGTCTTTATCATCTCTTCTACTTCTTCTTCGTCCATTTCTTCTGCTTCTTTTTTTTTTTCTTTCTTTGGTTTCATTTTCTGTCCACCCACCTCTCTACCTCTGGGATAAAGCGACAGGTGAATGAGTGGAAAGCATGATTTTATAACGCATAGTGTTGATTATATCCAGTATATATCAGTTTCTAGATCAACAGTTTGACTTATGAAAGGCATATTTTCAAAACAATTTTAGTTTACATTTTCTTTGAGAAGAGAGATTGTGGGATAATTAGGTTTGTTTTTGCTTTTATATTTTCTGTTTTGTTTACCTTCGTTTTATGAACTGCTTATTTGATATTTACCGCTCTGTTGGGCAAGGATTGGGTTAGAAAACAAGACATGCACTTGCTCATCTGTCACCTTCAACAAAATAAAAATTTTATATTCTTTCATCTTGTCTTCTGCATCTTCTACTTGTTATTATTATCCATTCATATTGATACCTGATGTCTTACCTTTTCTTTCAAATGAGGTGGCACAATTTGAATGGTAAAATAAATCGCAGATGTCATCACATACTGAGCATGAAGACATTAGCAAACAATTGAAAAGGCCTGTCAATACCTCACTTTTTTATATGCACATTATTGCATGTCTTTTTTTTTTTTCTTTGCCATCTTGAGAGAGCTCTAGACAGTGACAATGATGATAATGGTGTGGTATGTTCTTAGATCAGGGTCATTTTTATCAATGTTTTTAGCCACATGGGGAAGAACTAAGATGCATGTACTTTGAACTTGTGCATGAGGAAGTTTAACGTAGCACCATTGAAGCAGCATGGTCTTCCGGTGGGAAAGTGACTGTCAAATTAAAGATACAGTAAGTACAGTTGAGGCGCTGATCAAGACAAAGAGTACTGCGTGCTGAATGTGACACATAGATAGTCCAGCAAGGTTGCTAGGATGAAATGAAGTGTTCGTGTGTGAGGTAATTGTAAAAGATAAAAGGTACAGTGATTTCTAAATTACTTATTTTTATTTTGATATTGTAAGGTCACAGTATGAAACCATGTATCACACACACACACACACACACACACACACACACACACACACACACACACATGCACATGCACACATACATACATGCATACATACATGCACGCATACATACATACATATATACATATATACATACACACGCACGCACACACACACACACACACACACACACACACACACACACACACACACACACACACACACACACACACACACACACACACACACACACACATGCACACACAGAGTCACTCACACACACACGCACACACAAACACACACACACACTCACACACACACACACACACACACACACACACACACACACACATACACATGCACACACACACACATACACATGCACACACTTGGGCACACACACACTGAGTCGCCTACATTTGCCATCACATAATATATGTAGGAGGAGGGGAGTGAGTGAGAGGGAAGGATGACTGGGGGTTGGGGAAGGAGATGAAAATAGGCTGGAAGCAGAGTCAAAAGAGAAATAGAACTGAATAACATTTCCATGGGGCCTGCAACTTTAGTTCAGTTTGTTTGCTTGGTGTAAGGTTAGGACAGACAAGAGAGGTCAAGAAGACAATAAATTAAGGAAATGACGCAACTGATCTATGTAAATAACATGTCAATCAGAATATAGTGAAGAATGATATAAGTAAGAACTGCCACACTGGTTCAGTAAGTAAGAACTGCCACAGTGGGTTAGTATGAAGAACAAATATCCCTGCTTGTAATCACAACTCTTCCTCCTCCCTCAGACTCCAAACCTCTCACCCTCACCTTTCTTGTTCCCACTCCTGTTTGATGACATCAGTGCATGATGGAGTGTGAGCCCTTAGTTGGCTCCTGTCAGCCTTATTGTCTGGTAATAGCTGTCCACAACATATCTGACAAAACTTGAGCCCTTTTCTTGTATCAGTTTAAAGGGGTTGTCAGATTTGCTCTTATGCAACATGAAAAAACAGTTAGCCAGAGAAGCAGACATGAGCTTCCCCTTTCAATTAGTAATGTAAGTTTTACATTTTTTACTTAATTCAGCACATTTAAAAGGTCCTTACAGGTTAAAGAAAAACAAATTTTGAAGTTTTGTTTAAATATCTGTTTTTGCAAAACAAAAGTTCCCAGGTCCTCACAAACCTATCAGACAAGTTTATTTCTAGGGTTTTGGCCACAGCAGGTCACAAAATCTTTTCAGTCTCTGCGTCCTCTCATCGACTTAGAATGAAACACAAACTGTGCCTGTGCCCCTCTCAGTCAAAAAAAAAAAAAAAAAAAAAAAAAAAAAAAAAAAAAAAGCCAAAATAAAACAAAACTACACATCCCTAGTCTACAAAGGGAAAATGTTCCTGGAGGTTTGCTGAGCCTACTGCAGGTCAGTCATGGCCTTTGCTTTCTGTTTATTTACAGACACCTCACATATCATTAAAAAAAAAACCTGTGGGGCATGTGCCCTTGCCAGTGCTTCTCCATACAACTCTGTCCAGTTTATGTTCTGATTCAATGGACCATCTTATAGATGATCAAGTAGTCATGAGAAGTTTTACTAACATAAGTTTATGATGAAGTTTGTTACATTGTTACTTTTCAGTTGTTTATTTATTTTTTTCAATGGGCATTTGTTTGTTTTTTAAACAGGCATACAGTTATGATAAAGTTATATGTGCGAGACACACACACACCTGCACATAGTGAGTTTCCACACAGTATAGGTTAGCTTCCATGCTTACAAATTTATGACTGCATGTAAAAGTATTTTTTTCTAATTAATAGCTTATTTTGGGCTAACATTTCTGTTGTTTGTAAACTGTTTGGTGTCTGTGTGAGCACACGCACACTTGCACTCATTTACCACAAATGTTTGCAAAATGCACATGCACTCATACATTCATAAACACACACATGCCCACACACTTGTGTACACATGTGCACATACACAAACTGGCTTCCACACCGTAGTCCCTCCACTGACCCTCACAAGCACTGAAATGAACTGTGTACAACCAAGAACACATTCTCCTGTAGAAAATCTGTTGTTTTTTGGATTGTTAGTCTTTTTTCATTGTCGGTTTGTGTTTTCTCACTTATTTGCATAACAGTATAATTGTGCTTTTTAACCGCATTTCAATGGAAGATGAGTGGCACCGAAGAAATATTTAGTATTATGATAAGAAGCACTGTATATTTGTTGACATAACTTTATGTTAATCTAAGAGCATGGTATATTTGTAGATATCAGTTAATGTTAATCTTCTTCTTTTCCCTTTGAATTAGCACAGAATCATTGAGGCACTCAGCTGGAGAACAGTGTACTAGGATCTTCTGGTTCTGTTGGTTTTGTGCCAAAGTGTAGGGCTGTGCAAATGGTTTCCCATTCTATAGCGCAATGTTGTCAGTCCTTCAGTCTCTTTATTCTTCCCTCAACAGTTCCCTAGAATATCATTTTAGTAAGGACATGGGAACTTGGTACCAGGCGATACCAAAGTGGCATTCTTTTCTTAACTGATATCAGCAGATCTTCATAAGGTCCGATATGCTGCTTGTTGGCTTCACCCACCTGGTCATTGGATACAAGCAGTTTATCTGATGCTTAATATCTTGCAGTAAAATCTGATTTCCAGGGTTTTGATTCTTCTTTCTGCTATGAGGGTTCATGTGTCACATGCTTACAGGAAGATGGCATATAGCAGAGTACACAGCAGCCTGACTGCATGTTTCATGGAGATGTTAATGTCTTTTCCTTACTAGCTGTGTGTCTTGACCATGCTGATGTTGTCTTTACTGTCTTTGAGAGAATTTGAGCAGCACTTCTCTCCACGAACAATTATATTAGCAGTGATGGTGGTGGCTGTGGTGTGGCTGGCCATTAAAATTGGTCTTTTTGCATGTTCATTTCTGTGTCATATCTTGGTGATGTTTCATACTGTCTTTTAACAAGCCTAGTGAGTTCTTGCATACTGCCTGCCAATGCATCAGTGTCATCTCCGACGCTAAGGTCCATAATGGTTCTTCCTGTAGTGCCAACTGTGCTGAAATCTCAAAAAAAAAAAAAAAAAATGTCTGACATTGTCTTTCGGCACATTATTTTTCCCAGTCATGTTGTTTTCCTGGAAAATGTTGAAAAGTGTTTGAGATAGAAGACGACCCTAATGAACGCCAGTTGAAGTACAGAGCTACCCTCCAATAGAACTTACCATGAGCACTGGACTAGTTGCACAGGAAGACAGTTGTTTGAGGGTGTTGATTAGCTTTTGTCTGATGTTAAATTTCTTCATCATGCCCCACAGTGTCACCAGCCACACTTTGTGCAGTGCCTTCTGACATCTGTAAAGACGAGGCATATCCTGTCGTCGTTGGTGTTGGAGCTGCTTTTCATAAAGGTTCGATATCTTCTTGCAGCTGTAATCTGTTCAGAATAATTTTGAGCATTAGTTTACTGGTTTTGCTGATCAGACTGATGGTGTGGTAGTTCTGGCAGAGTTTAAAATTCCCTTCTTCGGAAGGGTGATGATTACTGATCGGATCCATGACATGGGCCACTCATCAGTGTGCCAGATTTTGTTGCAGATCCTTGTTAGGATATCAGCTAATGCCTGCCTGCCCTGCCTCAAAAGTCCTGCAGGGATGGTTTCAGTCCTTCAGACGTACCAAATTTCAGCAACTTCCACTGCATTTTTTTTTCATGAAGCACTGGAAAGTCAGATCATCCCGATTTGATGAATCTTTACTGTTAGCACACTTGTATCTCCTTTGTTCTGTTTGTTGCTGAGCTCAGGGCAGTATTCAGACCACCTTTCTGTGATGTCCTCTTCTTGTGTGAGGCAGTTGACATTTGTATCCTGAATGGTGCTGGCTGTACTTCAGTTTGGTCAAGTCTTTTACAATCTTTAAAGGCTTTTTTTAAACTTGTCATTGTTGTCTAGGTTTTCTGTGTTCTTCCACTGTAGTTCCAAACATCATAATGTCACTCATCTCCAAGACACTGGTCATGATCTCAGGCTTAATTTAGGTTTAAATGTTCTTATCAAAATGCTGGGGAAAAACAAATTCAGAAAAATGCTAGACAATGAACAGGATCTCAGGTGAAACTACTCTTACATTTCACTAAGAATATATAAATATATTAGGCTTGAAAAGGGATAGAAGTGTGACTTTGCATCCAAAGTTTGGACATCAAGAAAGATGGCAACATTAAATTGTTTTGAATTCAAACTAAATTGAATAATAAAAGATTGTCAGGGGAACTACGTGCTTTTGTCTTTGATGATTTTGGACATAGACATCCTGTCAATCACAGTTCATAGCCCTGTTGATAAAGATGATCCCATGTGTGTTATGAACAGGCAGAGAAGAAGTAGAAAAGATAGTACTATGATGTTTCTGTATTATATTGGATGCATATAAGCAGTTTAAAAGCCTATAAGTATGACTTTTATATTAAAAGGGAATGCATATAAGCCGTCAAAAAAGCCTAACTCAAATATAAAGAATTTATCTTCAGAGTTCATCATCTTGAAATAGCTAGTTAGTCCAAAAATAACTGTAACTCTTATGGACAACATGGAAATTCCTACATTGATTGGCGCCTTGCTCATTTGAAATTCAAAAAGATGCCCATTTGCTTCAATAGTTTATCATATCTATGATATGCATGGGAGAGCATGAATCTAAGAAGCTCAGCGAAATTAAAATCAACATTATGACACAAAAGTTAAAAAAAAAAAAAGCATAAATTGAAATGTACTGTTTTGACGTAATTGGGTTGAGGGAATCATGATAAGGTTAAAAGCTCATTTGAAGGATCATATTTTACGTTGTAATATTCAGGATCTTAAAATGAGATTAGAGCTCATTCAAACTCTAACATAACAACACTCATGGCATTTAGAAAGAATAAGGAGAATCTAAAACTAATCATTGTTGTTATCTTAAGATGGTGTCTTCTATTTTTCTGCTTCAGAAACAGCAACAGCTCGATCGTGGAGAGGGTCTACCAGGCTCAGTATGTGAATCCATCCCTCCTAAATCGCACCAGTTCAATTAAGTCTGCAGAGGGGTGAGTTGAATCAGTCTACTGTCTCAAACAGCAAGTTTTACAATGATAAAGGTTTCTCAGGTTTGATTTATTTTACTGTGCAATCTTCTCTGTCCCCTCAGTGGCAGTGCATCCATACTGCCTATTCCGACTCCTTGTTCACAGCCACAGCACAGCCTGTCTCACCACAACCCTTGCACTGGCAATACACAGGGAGCAGTCCATGTAAAAGTTATCAGGAGGCAACCCACCAGAGGAGACACTGCGCTGCTGCCGAGTCACTTCAGTGTATTCAGTTGTGCCTGTTCTTATCCAACACACGCAAGACACCACCTGTAAACCCCCCTACTGATGACAGTAATTGTTTAGTTGTGGAGCTGATGTGAAGTTTGAATAATGATGACAAAAAATGTATGATAAATGTGTCAGAGGCGATGTTTGTCGCTGAGAGAGAGAGATAGATGAGAGAGAGAGAGAGAGAGAGAGAGAGAGAGAGAGCACTGAACATTATCTATACAGCCTTGTTGACATGGAGGGGCAAAGTAAAAGGCAAATAAAGGGAAAAAAAATCCAAAAGCAAACACAAATTTGTACAACGCTTGAATTCCAAACACATCAAGCCTGAATACCGACCATCCAGTAATATGAGAGAGAGAGAGAGAGAGAGAGAGAGAGAGAGAGAGAGAGAGAGAGAGAGAGAGAGAGAGAGAGAGAGAGAGAGTCAAGACATTACCCACACATACGTAGTCAGTCGCGCGCGCGCACACACGCTCACAGAGAGAGAGAGAGAGAGAGAGAGAGATGAGAGAGAGAGAGAGAGGGAGGGGGGCGGCTAGGAAGATTCCAATTCGGAAGTTTTCTTCATGTAAGAGCTATTTGCCCCCCCCCCTCGCTATTGCCCCCCCCCCCCCCCCCCCCCCCCCCCCCCCGTGAAGAGGAAAGGATGAATAATCATTCAGCACATAAAGTTTGATTACAAGTTAATGCGTGTAATACAGTATGTTAAGAATATGCAGCCTGAGATGACTGAAATGCCTTGTACAAGAAAACTGATAGAGATTTTCTAATCTTTTAATTTTTTTTTTTTTTTTTTTTTGCGTGAACGCCAAAAGTAAACTGACTCGAAACTGGGGGTCTGGGAACCTACAAGATGAAATCTTTTCAGTTTGTTTCAATTTCCGCCTGCAGTTTCCTCCCTTTGAAACTAAACTGTTTTCATCATGGCATCGATAGCGGCTGTAATGCTGCACAGCCTCCATGGCACCGAGTCTGAACCTAGCCATCAACATTTTCAGACGTCTGTCTAAATTTAGTGGTGCACATGTTTTGGGTTCAGGTACCATGCAAGATGTAAATTTCCATTTCTGCCACCTGCATGGGTTCAATATTTTCCTAAAATCATACTGAAAATAATTGATTTCTTCGAACATTGATCTGTAAAAACACCATATGCGAACGTACGTAGCTCACAACGAATATTTGAAGCCCAACATCTTTTGTCAATATTTGAAGCCAGTATCTTTCGTCAGTATTTGAAGCCAGTATCTTTTGTCAATATTTGAAGCCAGTTTCTTTTGTCATTGAAACCAGCATCTTTTGTCAATATTTGAAGCCAGCGTCTTTTGTCAATATTTGAAGCCCAGCATTTTTGTCAATATTTGAGGCCAGCATCTTTTGTCAGTATTTGAAGCTCAGACTTGAAGCCCAGTATCTTTTGCCAATATTTGAAGCCAGCATCTTTTGTCAATATTTGAAGCCCCCAGCATCTTTTGTCAATATTTGAGGCCAGCATCTTTTGTCAATATTTGAAGCCCAGATTTGAAGCCCAGTATCTTTTGTCAATATTTAAGCCAGCCTAGCATCTTTTGTCAGTATTTCAAACCAGCATCTTTTGTCAATATTTGAAGCCCAGATTTGAAGCCCAGATTCTTTTGTCAATAGTGGAAGCCAGTGTCTTCTGTCAATATTTGAAGCCCAGCATCTTTTGTCAACATTTGAAGCCCCGTATCTCTTCTGTTAATATTTAAAGCCCAGCATCTTTTGTCAACATTTGAGGCCAGCATCTTTTGTCATATTTTTGAAGCCTTGCATCTTTTGTCAATATTTGAATCTCAGTATCTTTTGTCAATATTTGAAGCCAGTATCTTTTGTCAGTATCTGAAGCCAGTATCTTTTGTGAATATTTGAAACCAGCATCTTTTGTCAATATTTGAAGCCCAGCATCTTTTGTCAATATTTGAGGCCAGCATCGTTTGTCAGTATTCGAAGCCCAGATTTGAAGCCCAGTATCTTTTGTCAATATTTGAAGCCAGTATCTTTTGTCAATATTTGAGGCCAGCATCTTTTGTCAATATTTGAAGCCCAGATTTGAAGCCCAGTATCTATTGTCAATATTTCAAGCCAGCATCTTTTGTCAATATTTGAAGCCCAGTATCTTTTGTCAATATTTGAAGACAACATCTTTTGACAATATTTGAAGCCCAGCACCTTCTGTCAATATTTGAAGCCCAGCATCTTTTGTCAATATTTGAAGCCAGTATCTTTTGTCAATATTTGAAGCCCAGCATCTTTGTCAATATTTGAAGCCAGCATCTTTTGTCAATATTTTAAGCCCAGCATCTTTTGTCAATATTTGAGGCCAGCATCTTTTGTCAGTATTTGAAGCCCAGATTTGAAGCCCAGTATCTTTTGTCAATATTTGAAGCCAGTATCTTTTGTCAATATTTGAGACCAGCATCTTTTGTCAATATTTGAAGCCCAGATTTGAAGCCCAGCATCTTTTGTCAATATTTGAAGCCAGCATCTTTGTCAATATTTAAAGCCCAGTATCTTTTGTCAATATTTGAAGCCAGCATCTTTTGTCAATATTTAAAGCCCAGCATCTTTTGTCAATATTTGAGGCCAGCATCTTTTGTCAATATTTGAAGCCTAGCATCTTTTGTCAATATTTGAATTCAGTATCTTTTGTCAATATTTGAAGCCCAGCATCTTTTGTCAGTATTTGAGGCCATCATCTTTTGTCAATATTTGAAGTCTAGCATCTTTTATCAATATTTGAAGCCCCAGTATCATTTGTCAATATTTGAAGCCCAGTATCTTTTGTCAATATTTGAAGCCCAGTATCTTTTGTCAATATTTAAAGCCCAGCATCTTTTGTTAATATTTGAAGCCCAGTATCTTTTGTCAACATTTAAAGCTTAGCATCTTTTGTCAATATTTGAAGCCCAGCATCTTTTGTCAATATTTGTAGCCCAGCATCTTTTGTCAATATCTGAAGGCCCAGCATCTTTTGTCAATATTTGAAGCCCAGCATCTTTTGTCAATATCTGAAGGCCCAGCATCCTTTGTCAGTCTCGGTCCAGTAGGCTTTGAGTGACAGTCTTATCTCATCCATTTGCATTAAGTTTTTTTTTTTTTTTTAAAAAGCAAAAATCGATTACATTTTACAGCAGAATTACATATATTGGATATTGATTCGCTTTCCTATAACTAGATCCTTTGGTGTTCTCGTTTTAACTTGTAAAAACTCTCTTTAAGGGTAACTAAACGACGCTTAAGTTGATGTTGTTGTTATTGTGTCCTTTTCACCTAAAATCACGAGCGGTGTAATCAAGACCCCATAGATCAGCCTCATGCTGAACCTTTGGATGAACATTTTGTGCAGGATTCCCCGTCATTTTTCAGTTCCATCCGCCGACAAAACCGACAGTTGGAGATCTTTCCCTCATTGCAGATTCACACCCGTCTCTGATCCGAAACTTTCTGCAGTACTTTGTGTGCGACAACCAAGACTTAGTACTCCGACTACGGTGGTTGCCATCGGCAGCAAGCGACTAGACGAACAATAGGAGCTCTGCAATTTGGAACCTGTAAGAACTGTAAAGAAAGTGTGAAGTGGCCGTGCTGTTTTGATGAAAGGATCAAACTGTGTGCTTCGCCTTTCATTTCGCTACAGTCATAGACTCACGACGTGACATAGGAACCTTAGTGATTTTTCTGGAATTCAGTATACACCCCGCTTTACGTGAATTCTATTTCCCGAGATCGTTATGACTCTCGGGAGCCCATCTACATGTGCCTGTCATCAACTCCGGGTTCCCGCCATTTGCACGCCACCATAACGCTTGCCAGCTGACCATGCCACTCTGTTCCCCCTCCCTTCTCTTCCGCCCCCCCCCCCCCCTCCTCCCCTCTCTCTCTCTCTTTCTCTGAGAATGATAATCTGTCATCATATCGGACGCCATGGCGATTTTCCGTCAGGCCTGTCTTGTGTCCGTCCGGGGATTTAACCGTTTTCAGAATCTCTGACTTGTGTGTCGACGAATTTTAAACATAAACAAAGATTTCCATTTTAAAAACTTACAGCGTTTCAATTTAGATAGTTTCTGTGAATTACATGATAAAGCATTTTTAGCTTGGGTAACCAAATCATGGCATCCTGCTTCAAAAACTCTCTTTTCTTTAAATAAATAATTCCTAGCTAATCATGCACGTAAACAACAAACTACACAGACTCCGTCGTAAGTCTATCTGTATTTTGCTGCCAAGTAAACATCCTTTCTAAATATTACTTTATTATTTGATTCATGTTCACATGATTCTGCTTGATTCAAATTGTCTCTGTGTCTACAGATCAATAATTGCTTTAGCTATCAACGTTTCATCATCTCTGCCAAATGTAAGATTAACAATTTAGAATAAACTTGGATAAAAATAGCAC
>JADBJO010019367.1:12500-22403 GCA_016801955.1 Conus betulinus | reverse complement strand
TTGCGACGCCCATCGCTGTCAATCCTGAGCTCCCCCACACTCCCGGTAATCATCCTTGACGAAAAAAAAAACGACGAAAACTAATGCAAGGACGACACTAGGAAAGAAGATATAAGCATACAGGATACACAGACGATGAACACTCATAATCTCGGAAATTGGACAATTCCCAAAGATGCTACCCCTATAGAGAAAAAGAAGTCTACAGGGAGACATGAGGAAAGCCAAGAAGCGAGATGATAAGTATAAATGAATGTGTGTGTGTGTGTGTGTGTGTGTGTGTGTGTGTGTGTGTGTGTGTGTGTGTGTGTGTGTGTGTGTGTGTGTGCGTGTGTGTATGCGCCGCGCACATTCGGAGTGGATGTGAGTGTGCTCTTTTTGCGAATGAAATTGACATTGTTTTCTGCAATTACAGGTTAACCAATGATTAACAACACCGTGCTAGAAAGATGAATTGAGCATTATGCGATGGACCCAGTAATATATTTCCTTCTTAATTGTATGTTTTGTTCAAAAATTATTTGTATTATGGCTAATTTTTTGGTTTTTCGAGCAATACTAATTGACATTTTAGCAATTAATATAATGTGATTTATTTTTGAACGGGTATATCTACTCATCTGGTCTGACTGAACACCAAACAGAACGTCAGTCAAAGAGAGTTTCATCAACATGCCAACTTCATATGAGATAAGCGTTTCCACACTCTTCCAAAGCTTATTTATAGGAGGGCAATAGAAAAAAAAAAAGTGTTCAATAAAATCAATTTCGTTCGGACAGTTGTCGCATTTACTTGTTTCTGTTACCTTCATTTTGTGTAAAAAGTATATTTGTAGGATATATATTATGGATGATTTTCCATTGAAGTTCTCGTAGTCTGACTTCCTTTGAAGCTAACCTTGGTGAAATCCAAATACTTTCATCTATTTCAAAGTTCAATTTTCTGTGCCAAAAGTCCTTGCACCGTGGTGTTACATTTGTTTGTTTCCTTTTGTCAAGTATTTGTTTTATGTTTTTGGGTTTGGTATTAAATAAGACCGCATCACATTCAACAGAACCAATGTCATTCCCAGAGTTTCTGTTGCTCTCTATCCATTGCAACCAGGTTGCTGGCAAAGCATTTTTTAACGCGTTGTATTCGAAGATTGTCTCACCACTTTTGTACCCTAGAATAGTCTCTATTTCTTCAACATGGAGCAGCCTGCCTTCGGTTGCGTGCACTACATCTCTTACCTGCTCTAATCCCTTTTCTTTCCATCTTTTGAAATATAATGTTTTATCTTTATACTTTATCAAATTATTGAAAAATAATGGTTGGGACAGAAGTTACAGCAAGATATTTCTTTTAACGTGATCTCTTTTCTGTTGTCCAAGTACATGGTCAGCACGTTTTTCCAGAATTCGTTATCTATGTTCTCTATCTGCCGTACATGCTTTGCCCTACTATTAATTTGAAATATGCCATTATGGTTTAATATTTTATTCAAGTGCCACTTGGGAATTTTAGACCAGTTTTCTTCTGTTGAGGCGAACAATTTTCCCGCCCATTGTAAATAAATGAGCGTTTGAAGTTCTTTTATATTTACATGTTTACACCACCATATTTATATCCAGACTCCATTATTTGTCTTTTTACTTTTTCAAATGCTCTTCGGTTGCTGTGTTTTCTTTGCCAAATGGATTTGTATAAAATTGTGTGTTATTCTATTCAATATATTTTCGGGAATACCAATAGCTTGCATAACGAACACAAGCTGGCTCACTATAAAAGTCTTTATCACTACAATTTTACCTTGAATGCTGAGGTCTCTTCTGCTCCAGTCCTTTATTAGTTTTTGTATATATTCAATTCTCCCTTTCAATTCTCTTCGATGTTTTTTGCCATGGTGTCGTTTCGAAAATATATTCCTAGAATTTTAATTCCATCGACCAACATAATTGGAAGATTCTGTTCATAAGGTTGTCGGCCCATTCTTAAAGCCTTAGTTTTGTTTCATGTTAAGTTTTAGTCCTGAAAAAGTTTCAAATGATTTTAGAATATCAAAGGATAGCAAACATGTCTTGTTTTGTATTCAAAAATAATGTTGTGTCGTCTGCCAGTTGTTTTATTTTTATAACCTGGCTTCGTTCGTAGTCATTATTTGGCACCCTAATGCCAGTTATGTTACTGTTTCTTACTTTAATAGCCAGTATTTCTACTGCTAATACAAAGGCTAAAGGTGAAAATGGACAGCCTTGCCTGATACCACATTCGACATCAAATGGTTCAGATAACCATCCACCATGGTTGACACTGCTTTGGCTCCTGTTGGTCAAAACCTGTATCCATTTCTGGAAAATCCGTTCCAAAACCAAACATTTTAAATACATGCAAAAGATACGTTTTTGAAATGGAGTCAAATGCTTTTGAGTAGTCCAAGGCCAGTAAGTACCCAGCTTTACCAGTTTTATTCAGATAATTAATCACATCATCAATGGTTCGTAAAACGGTTGCTATATTTCTTCCTTTTATGTATCCTACTTGATCCTCATTTATTAATTTATGTATTATTTTGCTTAATCTTTGTGCCAGAACTTTTGCCAAGATTTTGTAGTCTGTATTTGTCAAGGTTATTGGTCTCCAGTTACTAAGTTTATCTCTCTTTCTAAATCTTTCCCCTTATGTATCAGAGTTATAATGCCTTGTCTTTGAGTAAATGAGAGTTTACCTTTATCAAATGATTCAATGAAGGAATTGGTCACAGTACTACCAATCCTGCCCCAAAAGAATTTAAAAAATTCTACTGTCAGACCATCGCTTCCTGGAGCCGAACCATTTTTCAAATTTTTAAGAGCAGAGGATGTTTCACTAAGTGTAACCATGCCTTCGCATACTGTGGCTTCATTTCATTTAAACGTTTTAGTGGTTCATTTTCCATGAACGTATCAGCTGCGCGTTTTACATCATCCACTTCAGTCAACTGACTGTACAACTTTTTTATAAAAAGAGGCTTGTTCACGTAGAATTTCTTTTTGATCTGTGAGAATTTCCTCCGATTCTTTGCACAGTCTTGTAATATCTTATTTTTACTTCGCGCCTTTTCCAGGCTGCAAAAGTATTTAGAATTCTTCTCTCCTTCCTCGATCCATCTGATTCTTGCTCGAACCTGAGCGCCTTTAGTTTTATGAATTTGCATTATTCTAGTTTTTTGTTTGGTTTTCATATAATCCTCGAGAATGATTTCATTATCGGGATTATCTACAAGTTGCTTCTCTAAATCTTTCAAGTGGGTTCCAAGTTTCAATGATTCGTTTCTTTTCTGACATGATAATTTTTTTCCAAATTCAATACAAAAATTCCGTATTTCCACTTTGCACAACTCCCACTTCTCTTCGTTGTTCATGTCCCTGTTTTCTAAAAAAAATGAGTCTAAAGTCTCATTCATTTTTTGCACAAAAATATTGTTTTTTAAGTGACTATTATTAAACCTCCAATACCCCGGACCTCGTACAAAAGTATTCTCATTAAGATCCAGAACGACAGCTTTATGGTCAGAGTTAGGAACTGCAAAGTGTTCACAAGAAGTACAAAAACTCAAAACATTCTCAGAGACAAAGCAATAGTCTAGCCGACGTGCAATGTATGGATTTGACCGCATCCAAGTTGCCTCTTTTTCATTTGGATGATACAGTCTCCATGCATCAGTTAATTCTAACGTATCTATTGTCAGTTTAAAGGCGTCAGTTTCAGATTTGTTGTGTGGATTTCCTGATACTATGTCCAAGTCACTGCTGAGTGAACAATTGAAATCACCACAAAATCAATAGATCATCATCAACAGGAATGAAAGTTTCAATTAGATTTTGAAAGTATGCTATTTTTTCTTTTGTATTGTTGGGTGCATACACATTTGCTATTGACAAATTATATACCTCATTCACAACAGAGACAAGCAAGATACCGTTTTGTACCAGTATTGGCTTTACCTCACCCTTAAAATTTTTAGACACCAAAATAACTTCCCCCTTACTCCTATTAGTACCTGGATTACAGAAAATGTTCCCGCCCCACTGCCTTTCCCATGCTTCTACATCTGTATCCGTTACATGAGCCTCCTGTATACATATTATATCAAAGTGATGTTTTCTAAAGTAAGAGAACAAAGATTTCCTTTTCATTACATTTTTTAGACCTCTGACATTTAGAGACACTATACGCAGTTTCTCCATTGAAACAGAATTTGGTGCGGTTTTTTTTTTTTTTTTTTTTTTCACCTTTAGTATTTCAGTTACTCTTAAATAGCTATGCAAAAATCACAGTCCAAAATCGCAATCCGTAATCATTATCAGGGTCGTTTACCGTCAAATCCAAGTGATTGTGACACAGTCGCTACTGCCACTGCGCCGCTGTTACCGTACGGGAGCCGGTGTCATCCTTAACAGGATCCGCCGGGTCGTCGGACTCCTCGCCTCGTCGTCGCTGCTTCCCCGCTCCCTGCTCTGGACTGGTGTGCTGTCCGGACAGGCGCCGTTTGGTGGGGGGTGCTCGACCTGTGACGGGGGGAGCGGTCAAGGGTAGTGACCAGTGTTGCCTGACGCGTGAGGGGGCGGCTTCTGTCGTTCCTGCCAACAGACTTAGTGCTGGGTTCTGTTACCTTACTGTCGTGTTTGGCCTCGTTTGTTGGTTTTCTTGGTTTTGGGCAGTGGTTGTGTATCTCCCGCTTGTTTATCTGCGAGATCACACACTGCATCCCCTCGTTTGTGTCCCGGTTTGCCGCACTGTTTACACACAACCTCACCAGAACATTGAGACGCATGGTGGTTAGGTTTGAGACATCGGGAACACACAACAGTTTTCTCTGCCTGTTTTTGTTCTTTGTGAAAAAGCTTTGCAGAGAATATATTTTTTTAATAAATTTATCGAGAGGAGTGGGAGGGACTGTAATGAAAACAAAACGTCGACCGTTAAGAAACGAGTCAACTTGTGGTCCGCATCCCTTGCTCTCTCCATTTTTATCGCAGATCTTAATTCACAACCAAGTTTTGTGAGGGAATGTTCAATTTCCGATTCTGCAACTGATATTGGAATATTGTCGATCCATAGTTTTGTTGTAGGTTTCTCCTCACCTGTCTCGCTGCGGAGAATGAAAGGGTTAGTGTTTGAAACCTGAAGAATAACTCCTCTCAATCCAATCCCCTTCACCAGGATGTCCGTGCGTGCCTCCTTCGTGGCCGGATAAATGCGCCAAAGGCCGCGTATGTTCTGGGCGCCGAGAATGGAACCTTGACCAGCAGCACGTTCGCCCGCCAAACATATTTCCAGAACGGACGGACGGTTCTCGTAGTCGGGAATGTCTTTAGATTTTAAAAAACACCGGATTAACCGTTGAAAAATTTTCCATTATTGTTTCCAGTAGACAGTAGACGGAAGGGAACTCGAAATCGAAATCGAAGCGAAAACGCAATACCTGAAAACAACTGCGTTTGCGAGCGACCGAGTTCACAAATTCGGCTTGAACAGAGAGCGTGCGATCCGCGTCCTCACTCGACGAAAGTCGCTCACCGAATCCGGATGAGTAGAGTTACTGTAAAGACTTGTGTCAGAGGCAAACGTTTGAAAATGGTCAATAAAAATGGCATGGTACTTTGCACAACTCTGTTTAAGGTTGCGGTTTGATGGGAGGATAGAATTATTGAAGGAATGTTTTCCTTTGCGGGCAGTAGGGAAACTAAAACAAACACGAGCCATCGGAAATGTTTTGCGAAGTAGTTTAATGAGATCGCTCCACATTTCGGTAGACACAGGACCTGAGGGGCATGAGTTTAAACCCACATGAATGATAATGCCGTTCAGGTGTGGGGTCACAGGTGTTGAAAAAGAAGCCAGGTTTGGAGGTCTTTGATAGACATGCCAGGGATACAGATTTTAAAAACACGTTCTTGTCGAGGGGCTAGTCTTTTTGGATTAATGTAACGTATTGTGGAATCGCCAATGAATAAGACTGTTGTTTTGTCAGGGATAGTCATTTGTGACAGCGTCTCTAAAGGGGTGGGTTTAGGATAAGAATTTGTTTCATTTGAAGAACTGGAATTCTTTGAGATCGATTTCGAACCTGTTTCTGGTTTATTGTCAGCGTCAGATAGAACTGAAAATGCGTTGGACGTCTGAATGGAAAAATGAAGATTGTCTTTAAAACTGTCGGGCGACTCAGAGGGAAAGTCGGGAATTTCTTGGTTGACACTGGGTGGAACCGTGATACAGTCATGGTTTGGGAAAGGGTTTCTGTCACCGTCGTACATTCTTTACTCTCTGTCACAGACACACTGTCTAATAGATGAACAGATGTGGGATCCGTCTGCGTGAATACGTGTGCTGACTCTTTATATCTTGGACTTGGACATTCAGTCTGCGTGCAGACTGTCATACGCTGAGGTTGGATTGGTTTAATTTTTTCAGCTCTGATTGTAAAGATCCTAACTGTGTTTTGATAGAATGGTTCTCTTTGTGTAGTTGGTTGTTTGCTGATTGTAAGGTTGTTACAAGATTTGAAAGATCTTCAATTTTTGATACAATGACATTGAATTTATCTGAAACATTTACACGTAATTCATTTTTAGTGGCTGTTTTAACATCTTCAAAATAGGAAGTAATGTCAGTTTCTGTCATGCATTGTGCAGTTGACATTGAGTAGACAACTTGCTCTAAAGAAGTCACCCTTCTTTTCAACTCAGGAAAGGGACATGAAGGAGATGTCACTTTATTCTTGTAAAGAGAGAGAGAGAGAGAGAGAGAGAGAGAGAGAGAGAGAGAGAGAGAGAGAGAGAGAGAGAGAGAGAGTGAGTGTGTGTGTGTGTGTGTGTGTGTGTGTGTGTGTGTGTGTGTGTGTGTGTGTGTGTGTGTGTGTGTGTGTGTGTGCTCCCGTGCGTGTTTGCGTGCGTGCATGCGGGAGTGCGCGCGCGCGTTTGTGTATGTGTTGTTGTTGTTGTTGTTGTTGTTGTTGTTGTTGTTTTGCATTAAACAAAAAGGAAACGACAAATAGCAACAGCAAAGACAAAGAGATTGGCAACATGGGAGACAATAACAGTTGTATGCTAAAGCAAAGTTGTTTCCCTTGAAATGGATAAGAACAGAGAAATCAACAGCAGCGAAATGCAGAAAGGGGAAGGAATAAGAGGTAGATGAACTCATGCTCGTAAGCAACGCATGCACTCACTCACGTGCACACACACACACACACACACACACACACACACACACACACACACACACACACACACAAAACCTTTAAACTGTAGGATCGCCCCCACCCCCCCTCCCCCCGCCTGCAGTATGCTTTGGGCGCAGATGGCGAGAATGGAACCACACAGGCCAGTGTCATCCACTGAATTGAAGAGCTTTTGTTGTTGTGTTGTTGTTGTTGTTGTTGTTGTTTGTTGTTGTTGAAAAACGTTGCTCCATGTTTCTAACGCTGCAGGTGTCTGTATCTCTCCGGCCTGGTTATATCAGGATATGTCATGTGAGTAGGAGTAGAGAACAGCTGTCTTGTTGATGCCAGGATATGTCATGTGAGTAAGAGTTGAGAACAAGTGTCTTGTGTAGACTCTGACCGGAAGTGATTCCCATGGCATCATCGTCATCTTCACTGGTCATCAATATATATATATATATATATATATATATATATATATATATATATATATATATATACATACATATATACTTGGAGTAAAATAAAAAACACAGAAGTAAACAGTTTCATTTTAAATTGTATATTCTCCAATAAAATTTTCGCTTAAAAAGCTTCTTCAGTAATGGCATATATATATATATATATATATATATATATATATATATATATATATATATATATATATATATATATATATATAAAACAAAAGTTTAAAAAACATGTGGCCAATGCTGTCCAGCTATTACAGCAATCTCAGGTTTGATTTCCTCCC
Source organism: Conus betulinus (assembly GCA_016801955.1). Classification (NCBI taxonomy): domain Eukaryota; kingdom Metazoa; phylum Mollusca; class Gastropoda; order Neogastropoda; family Conidae; genus Conus; species Conus betulinus. The sequence continues at coordinate 14,462 of JADBJO010019367.1, read as the reverse complement.
CGCTTGCTGTGAAGGTCTCTTTCCATCGGCAACATGATGGAGATGCAGTTGTATGGACAGGTGTCGGTGTGAAGGTCTCTACCATCGGCAACATGATGGAAATGCAGTTGTATGGACCGGTGTTGGTGTGAAGGTCTCTTCCATCGGCAACATGATGGAGATGCAGTTGTATGGACCGGTGTTGGTGTGAAGGTCTCTGCCATCGGCAACATGATGGAGATGCAGTTGTATGGACAGGTGTCAGTGTGGAGAACTCTTCCATCGGCAACATGATGGAGATGCAGTTGTATGGACAGGTGTCAGTGTGGAGAACTCTTCCATCGGCAACTTGATGGAGATGCAGTTGTATGGACGGGGTGGCGTCCTCTAGAGGGGCCACTCACCTGTGTTGCCTGTACTAAACAACTAAGCAGTTAGCATCATTAGTACTTAGCGTCAGCGCGCGCGCTCGCGGACACACACACACACACACACACACACACACACACACACACACACACACACACACACGAGAGAGAGAGAGAGAGAGAGAGAGAGAGAGAGAGAGAGAGAGAGAGAGAGAGAGAGACAGACAGACAGACAGACAGACAGACAGACAGACAGACAGACAGAAAGAGAGAGAGAGAGAGAGAGAGAGAGAGAGAGAGAGAGAGAGAGAGAGAGAGAGACAGAGGTGGGTGGGAGTGTCCATAAGTGCTGGCACTGTGTATGCCTCACTCTCTGTTGACCCTGATGCCATGTGACATGCATTGCAGCCCCAGGGGAGAAGGACGCCCTGGTGGAGGGGAGTACCATACGGGCTGCAGCCCCGTGCCCACCGCTATCTGCTGACCCTCATGCTGTGTCTCGCTATCACCGTCTGCGTCGCTCTTCGCAGTACTTTCGCGCTCATCATGACCCACGTGACCGCCCTCAACCAATCAGAGTCCAGCAACCTGATCTTTTCTCATGTGTGATATTATCACGGCGTTCTGTGGCCGAGTTATCTGTCGTGTTGTCTGTTGGTTTATCCGTTGATCAGTCAGTCTGGCTTTCGGTCTGTCTGTCGGATAATCCCGTCTGTCTGTGTATCTGTCTTTCTGTCCTTCTGTCAGTCAGTCCGTCTGTCAGTGGGCTGTCTGTTCATCTATCAGTGAGTCTGAGACTAGTGACGCAAGGGTGGGAGATAGAAAGGTAGGTAAGTTTTTCAGACTTAAACTATAATACTTTCAAAACCACGCATTCATTCAAAACTTTATCTTTGAAGTAGAGTTACAGGTGTAGCATCCACTCCATTTTCGAACCGCACACTTGTCCAATCTACAAAGCGATCCTGGGCACGTTCTTCGGTGACGCAAATACCAAACACGTACTATCCAAACAGACTAGAACGGCAACAAACATGCCCTCCCCCCCCCCCCCCCCACACACACACACACACAACACACACACACACACACACACACACACACACACACACACACACACACACACACACACACACACACACACACACACACACACACACACACACAACACACACACATACACACACAGATTCAAAAGATTTAATCCTGTGACCCCTTTTGGGGCATGGAGGACTTGAAACAAAATAAACAAATGTAAATGAAACACATCAAACATCAAAAAATTTTCCCGATAATTAACACACTGGATATAATGTTACACATTTTACTAAGTTTTAAAAACTTCCCTAAGTTTAGCAACACTATTTTATTACCACAGAACAAACGACAATAGTTAAGTACGGACTTTATACATGTAAATTTTTTTGGTATAAACTTATTTCTAATATCATCAGATTTGGTGCATTTCATTACAAAATGATATTCGTCGCCAAGGTCATTCTGGTCAGTCCCGACAAAATCGTTCATCATGAGGTATTCCAAATCGTCTGCCAGTTTCGATCATGAGTTTATGATTACCACAGCAGAACCGAATTAGAGGGTATATGTAAACATC
>JADBJO010019367.1:0-7500 GCA_016801955.1 Conus betulinus | reverse complement strand
ATGCCCATGATGACAGGTATAAATGTTGTGTGCATAGTGACAGGTATGTAGAGTGACAGGTATAACTGTTGTGTACAGGATGACAGTTACAAATGTTATATACAGGATGACAGGTATAAATGCTGTGTACAGAGTGACAGATATGTTATGTACAGTATGACGGGTATACATGTTGTGTACATGACGACAGGTATATATTGTGTGTACACGATGGCAGATATGTTATGTACAGTACGACGGGTACAAATGTTGTGTACATGCTGACAGATATAAAAATGTTGTGTACAGGATGACAGGTATAGATGTTGTGTACAGGATGACAGATACGTTATGTACAGTATGACGGTACAAATATTGTATTCATGATGCCAGGTATAAATGTTGTGTACAGGATGACAGGTCTAAATGTTGTACACATGACGACAGGTATAAATGTTGTGTACATGACGACAGGTATAAATGTTGTGTACAGGATGGCAGATATGTTATGTACAGTACGACGGGGTACAAATGTTGTGTACATGATGGCAAGTATAAATGTTGTGTACAGGATGACAGGTATAGATGTTGTGTACAGGATGACAGATATGTACAGTATGACGGGTACAAATGTTGTGTATATTATGACAGGCACAAATGTTGTGTACAGGATGACATGTATAAATGTTGTGTACAGAATGGCAGATATGTTATGTACGGTATGACAGGTACAAATGTTGTGTACATGATGACAAGTTTAAGTGTTTGTGTACAGGATGGCAGGTATAAATGTTGTGTACATGATGACAAGTATAACTGTTGTATACAGGATGACAGGTATAAATGTTGTGTACAGGATGACAGGTATGAATGTTGTGTACAGGATGACAGGTATAAATGTTGTGTACATGGTGATAGGTATGCACAGGGTGACAGAGATAAATGTTGTATAGAGGGTGACAGCTATAAATGTTATGAACAGGTTGATAGGTATCAATGTTGTGTTAGAAAAGACGCCTATAATTGTTGTGTGTGTAGAGCGCCAGGTATAATTGCGGTGAACAGGATGGCAGGTAAAACTGTTGTGTTGTGTATAGAGCGCCAGGCGTAAATGCTGTGAACAGGATAGCAGGTATAGTTGTTGTGTATAGAGCGCCAGGCGTAAATGCTGTGAACAGGATAGCAGGTATAGTTGTTGTGTATAGAGCGCCAGGCGTAAATGCTGTGAACAGGATAGCAGGTATAGTTGTTGTGTATAGAGCGCCAGGCGTAAATGCTGTGAACAGGATAGCAGGTATAGTTGTTGTGTATAGAGCGCCAGGCGTAAATGCTGTGAACAGGATAGCAGGTATAGTTGTTGTGTATAGAGCGCCAGGCGTAAATGCTGTGAACAGGATGGCAGGTATATAGTTGTTGTGTTCAGAGTGCCAGATATTAATACGATGAACAGGATGGCATGTGTCAGTGTTGTGTTCAGGATGGCAGGTATAAATGTTGGATTCACAAAACCAGATAGAAATGTGAACAGGATGCCAAATATAATTGTTGTGTATTGAGCGCCGGACATAAGTGCCCTGGAAGGGCTCATAGGTATCAGTGTTGAGTTTAGGATAGCAGGTATAATTGTTATGTATAGAGTGATGGGTATAAATAAATAAATAAATAAATATAAAATAAATATAGAAATGTTGTGTATAGGGTGGCAGGTATAATTATTGCTAACAGGGTGACATATAAAAATGTCATATACTGGGTGACAGGTATAAATGCTGTGAACAGGGTGACAGATTCTTCTTCCTCTTCCTTCACAGCGACCACAGTCATTTGAATGTTGTGCACAGAGTTATAGATATGAATGATCTGTTTAGATTGGCAGGTATAATTGTTGTGTACAGAGTGCCAGACAAAATGCCATGAACAGGATGACAGGTAGATATGTCGTGTATACGGTGGCGAGTATCATTGTTGTACAGGCTGACAGTTTTAAACGCTGTGAACAGGGTGACAGGTATACATGTTGTGTATAGGATGGCAGATATAACTGCTGTGTATAGGATGGCAGGTATAAATGTTGTGCACAGGCTGACAGCTTAACAGGGTGACAGGTCTGTTGTGTACAGGTGTGACAGCTCTGTTGTGTAAAGGGGGACAGGTCTGTTGTGTACATGCTGACTGTTCTGTGTTGTGTACATGCGGACAGGTCTGTGCTGTGTGTAAAGTGTGACAGGTCTGTTGTGTACAGGGTGACAGGGCTGTTGTGTACATGCTGACAGGTCTATGTTGTGTACAGGGTGACAGGTCTGTGTTGTGTGTACAGGGTGACAGGTCTGTGCTGTGTACAGTGTGACAGGTCTGTGTTGTGTACAGGGTGACAGGTCTGTGCTGTGTACAGTGTGACAGGTATGTGTTGTGTACAAGGTAACAAGTCTGTGTTGTTTACAGGGTGACAGGTCTGTGTTGTGTACAGGATGGCAGGTCTGTGTGTTGTGTACAGGATGGCAGGTCTGTGTTGTGCACAGGGTGACAGGTCTGTGTTGTGTACAGGGTGACAGGTCTGTGTTGTGTACAGGGTGACAAGTCTGTGTTGTGTACAGGGTGACAAGTCTGTGTTGTGTACAGGGTGACAGGTCTGTGTTGTGTACAGGGTCACAGGTCTGTGTTGTGTACAGAGTCACAGGTGTAACTGTCATGTGCAAAGTGACAGCTATGACTGCATTGTGCAGGATGACAAGTGTGGATGTGACAGGCGACAGGTAGGAATGGCTTTGTACAGCGTAACACGTATGGCGGTTGTGGACAGTTTTACAGGTGTGAAGGCTCTGTGCAGAATGACACTTAAGAATGTTTTGCAAAGGAAGACAGACGTAAACATGTATGTATAGAACCCTTGTAAGAATATCGTACACAGGGTGACAGAGAAGAAAGTCGTGTTTTGGCGCTCAGGTGTGAGTGTCGTGGGAAGTGTAACAGGTAGTGGGTTGTGTACAAGATGACAGCTTCGGGTGGTATGTACAGGATGACAGCTTCGGGTGGTATTACAGGATGACAGCTTCGAGTGGTATGTACAGGATGACAGCTTCGGGTGGTATGTACAGGATGACAGCTTCGGGTGGTATTACAGGATGACAGCTTCGGGTGGTATTACAGGATGACAGCTTCGGGTGGTATTAGGGTGGTATGTACAGGATGACAGCTTCGGGTGGTATGTACAGGATGACAGCTTCGGGTGGTATGTACAGGATGACAGCTTCGGGTGTATGTACAGGGTGACAGAATCGGGTGGTATGTACAGGATGACAGATTCGGGTAATATGTACAAGATGACAGATTCGGGTGGTATGTCGGGTGGCTGTTTAAATGATTACCGACCAGTTGCCCTCACATCTGTTGCAATGAAATGTCTTGAAAGAATTGTCCTCTGTTCTGTTTTAAAAGATACTACACAGTACCAAGACCCGTTTCAGTTCGCATACCAACAGAACAGATCAACAGATGATGCCACACTCACACTTCTCCATCATGCGTTTTCACACCTCGAAAAACCTGCCTCCTTTGTACGCATTCTCTTTATTGATTTCTCATCAGCATTCAACACCATACAACCACATCTGATGGCAAAGAAACTCATTAACATAAATGTGTGTAACAAGCTCATTCTTTGGATAATTGATTTTCTAACACAGAGGACACAGTCTGTTCGATATCAAAGTGTTGTTTCGTCTTCCAGAGTCATTTCAACTGGCGCGCCCCAGGGTACTGTTTTATCACCAGTGCTTTTTACTCTGTACACAAATGATTGTTCAGGAAGTGATTCAACTTTGTACATTAAATATTCAGATGATACAGCACTTGTGGATCTTTCCAACTATGATTCTGTTTACTTCAGGAGGTTCAAAGATTTGTTGACTGGTGCGATCATAACTATCTTGATCTGAATGTAACAAAAAACGAAAGAAATGTTGATTGATTTTAGAAAGAATCCAAAAGCTGTACCACCGCTTTTATCAAAGGTGCTGAAGTAGAACGTGTTGAATCATACAAATATTTAGGAACTTTTATAGATAATAAACTGAATTTTAAATCCCATGTTGAGTATGTCCACAAAAAATGTCAACCCAGATTATATTGTCTTCGCAAGCTGCGATCATTTCATGTGAATACTGACATTCTTCGGATATTTTATTCATGCTTCTTGGAATCTGTTTTAACTTTCTCATTTATGTGTTGGTATGGTGGGTTGACTGTGAAGAGCAGAAATGTGCTTGAAAAAAGTGGTGAACGTGGGAGGAAAAATCGTGGTGAGAGAGACAAAAAAAGTCTGAGTGAGCTGTACAGGTGCCGTGTTGTTTGTAAAGCGAAGAAGATTGCGTGTGACCAGACCCACGTTCTTGCAAATCAGTATGACCTTCTTCAGTCAGGACGAAGATATCGATCGGTTAAATGCAGAAGTGTCAGATTTAAACAAAGTTTTATTCCCCTATCCATTGATTTTATGAACCGAGGAGATGTTTAATGAAAATCCAAATCCCTTTATATGAATATATGTCATATGAGAGAAAATGGGTAATGTGACAAAATTATTGTTTATCGGGTGGTATATATACAGATGACAGATTCGGGTGGTATGTACAGGATGACAGATTCGGGTGGGCATGTACAGATGACAGATTCGGGTGGTATGTACAGATGACAGATTTGGGTGATGTGTACAGGATGACAGATTCGGGTGGTATAGGATGACATTTTCAGGTGTTATGTACAGGATGACAGATTCGGGTGGTATGTACAGGGTGACAGATTCGGGTGGTATGTACAGAATGATGGGTACTAACGCTATGTACAGGGTGGCAGGGGTGGGACTCCTGATGACCAGTGTTATCTCCCTGTTCTACCCCTTGGTTATCCTGCACAGCGTCCCCGTCACCTTCCTCTTCCGGATCCTGCAGGGAGCCTTCGATGTGAGACCCCTCTGTGGTGTGGCTGTGGCTGTAGGATGGAAGATGTCTGTGTGTTTCTGTGTGACGTCATACCCCTGTGTGGTGTCTGTGGGATGATGTCATATCCCCTGTGTCATGCAGTTGTGTCTGTGTCTGTAGGATGACGTCATACCCCTGTGTGATGTGGTTGTGTCTGTGTCTGTAGGATGACGTCATACCCCTGTATGATGTGGTTGTGTCTGTGTCTGTAGGATGACGTCATACCCCTGCATGATGTGGTTGTGTCTGTATCTGTAGGATGACGTCATACCCCTGTGTCATGTGGTTGTGTCTGTGTCTGTAGGATGACGTCATACCGCCTGTGTCCTGTGGTTGTGTCTGTGTCTGTAGGACGACGTCATACCACCTGTGTCATGTAGTTGTGTCTATAGGATAACCTCAACCCCCTGTGTGATGTGGTTGTATCTTTAGGATGGACGATGTCTGTGTTTCTAAGTAACGTCACACCCCTGTGTGGTGTGATTGTGTCCTATAGCATGGACGATGTCTGTTTACTTCTGTATTTCTGTGTGATGTCATACCACCTGTGGTGCTTGGTACTGTAAGGTGACGTAAAATCCCGTTTGCTTTCTTTTACTGATGTTTTCTAGCTGTGTGAGATAGTTGCTGTCTCGGTCATTTCTAGTGCTGGTTTTATACTTGTTGTATGTTATTTCTAGTGCTGGTGTGTGTGTGTGTGTGTGTGTGTGTGTGTGTGTGTGTGTGTGGTGTGTGTGTGTGTGTGTGTGTGTGTTGCTATCTACAGTATTTACTCCAGGTCTCACACTTTTGTTCAGCCCAGCTTTGGTTTGAAATCTTCATCCCATGACAGACCCACCTGTTCATAGGCTGCCAACAAGGCGATGCATTCCTGCTATAGATCCACCTGTTCATAGGCTGCCAACAAGGCCATGTATTCCTGCTATAGATCCACCTGTTCATAGGCTGCCAACAAGGCGATGCATTCCTGCTATAGATCCACCTGTTCATAGGCTGCCAACAAGGCCATGTATTCCTGCTATAGATCCACCTGTTCATAGGCTGCCAACAAGGCGCTCTATTCCTGCTATAGATCACCTGTTCATAGGCTGCCAACAAGGCGATGCATTCCTGCTATAGATCCACCTGTTCATAGGCTGCTAACAAGGCCATGTATTCCTGCTATAGATCCACCTGTTTATAGGCTGCCAACAAGGCGCTGTATTCCTGCTATAGATCCACCTGTTCATAGGCTGCTAACAAGGCCATGTATTCCTGCTATAGATCCACCTGTTCATAGGCTGCCAACAAGGCGCTGTATTCCTGCTATAGATCCCTGTTTATAGGCTGCCAACAAGGCGCTGTATTCCTGCTATAGATCCACCTGTTCATAGGCTGCCAACAAGGCGCTGTATTCCTGCTATAGATCCACCTGTTCATAGACTGCCAACAAGGCGCTCTATTCCTGCTACAGATCCACTTGTTCATAGGCTGCCAACAAGGCGCTGTATTCCTGCTATAGATCCACTTCTTCATTTGCTGCAAACAAGGCGCTGTATTCCTGCTATAGATCCACTTGTTCATAGACTGCATCAACCCTTGGCTTGCCACGTGACATCAGGCGTCACAGTCTGACCGCCAGTGTGGATTTGAGGTAGATGGCATTGGCAGCGGGCTGGGACCCCAAACTATCGCCTGCAAACAAACACGTCACACTTGACATGTCTCATGGCAATGTGTGCCCTACAGCACATTCTTCACATTTCTTAGCCAGGTGTGTCGCCCTGGCCGAGAGACGGGTCCATCACTTTGGACCAGAGTCAGAGGAGCAGTCTTAAGAGTGGAAATGCTTGGACTCCACGTTGCCGAAAAGACCCAGGTTGTCCGGTCAGCTGGTAAAGTGATGGCTCACGTCTCCTGGGATGCTGAAGGAATCCTGCGGCTGGACTTTGTTAAACAGTGCCACTCTTTACTCGGGAACATCAAGCACTTTGCTGGGACAAAGCATCAAGCACTTTGCTGAGACAAAATATCAAGCACTTTGATGAGACAAAATATCAAGCACTTTGCTGAGACAAATGGCACAAGTTTGTCGCAAACCAAGGTGGAGGGGGTGGGGAGTAGGATGGGGATGGGGATGGGGGGGGGGGGGGGGGGGGGGGGGGGCACTGAGCAAAGTAAGTTGTGTCACCAAAATGCACGGGCTCACAAATCAGCAGTCGCCATGACAACTCTCTACAACTGTGGCTTCCGGTCACCTGCCTTGCTCTGCTGACTCAGCACCGTATGACGTCCATCTGTTCCCAGATCGTGACAAGGAGCTGGCTGGAAGGGATTTTCTGATGGACAATGACTCCATGACCGCTATGGGGGGGTATTTCCTGATGGACAATGACTCCCATGACCAGGACCGCTATGGGGGTATTTCCTGATGGACATGGACAATGACTCCATGACCGCTATGGGGGGGTATTTCCTGATGGACAATGACTCCATGACCGCTATGGGGGGTATTTCCTGATGGACAATGACTCCATGACCGCTATGGGGGGTATTTCCTGATGGA
>JADBJO010019366.1:0-33398 GCA_016801955.1 Conus betulinus | reverse complement strand
GTGGTGTGTGAGTGTGGTGTGTGTGTGGTCGGTGTGTGTAGTGGTGTGGTGTGTGTGGTGGTTGTATAAATATATGAGGCAGGCAAGGACCAGCCGATGTGTCTTTTGGGTTCGATATGATCAGTCTCTCTTCTCATCTCTTATATCTGTATAATATATATATATATTATATATGTGTGTTGTGGGTTGTGTGGTGCGTGGTTGGGTGTGTGTGTGTGGGGTGTGTCGTGTGTGTGTGTGTGTGTGTTGTGTGGTGGGGTAGGGCTGTTGTATGATATGTATACAGTCGCTACAGGAGAAACGTGATTTGGCGTCGTTACTTCGAGTATCCGTGTGACGGACGGTACTCGATTTACTGTAGTTTTAGAGGGAGGACCGTCGACTTCATGAATACTATACGTGGATAACAGTATAGCACGGGTCGCGCGCGCGCGCGCGCGGTGGGGTGTGTTAGCTAGACGTGGCCTTGTAGACGCTTCATATGAGAGTGGGGGGGGGTGGGGGGGGCGAAGGGGAAATTGCATGTACGATGTGGTATATGAGAGAGCGAGAGGAGAGTGAGAGAGAGAGAGAGCGTGCGAGAGAGACGACGAGAGAGAGAGGAGAGTTCTGGAAGTTGGTGAGGGGGAGGGGGTGATCTCTTCTCTCTCATCTGTATCTCCTCTCTTACTCAAAAACACGTATTGAACCGGCTGGTGCATTGGCAGTTCCGCTCCAGAGATACCGCCCACAACCACGCCAGCTAGCTAGCTACTGGTTCGACTTTTTGAGCCGGCCCCACTGGCTGCTGGAAAGAACGGTTTACCGATATTGTGTGGCCTCAAAAATCAAGCAAAGAAGAGGGCGAAATACAAGTACGTCCCTTGTTATATGCATGGGCTCGGATGGACAAAATATGTCAGCAGTTCGACTTTCGCAACGAAGCAGGACGAATGATTATGACGTGTTATGAAACGAAATTGACGAAATACTTATCCCTTAACTAACGTCATGCACTGAAAGAGCGAAATTTTCACAGGAAGATATCAGAAATCAGGAGAAACAGTTGGCAACAATCTGTCAGGAGTTTCTGTTTCGAGCCCTTGAACGAGCATGCACAGTTGAAAATAAAAAAGCCACAGTCAGCGACTGAGAGACAGGCGATTTTTTACCCGGACCTCTTTAGACCAAGACCTATCAGAAAAGCTTCAGCTTTCAAAGTGACCTAACTTTGAAAGTGGCAATTACGATGGCTAGACACCATGAAAGGGTGAAGCAAGAAATTGAGCAGGCGTAGATGTGCTCGTGGAAATGAGAGTGTTTTTGATATTACCTCTATTCCACCGTGAAGAAGAGTCAGGGGATGTGCATCATCTCCAGCACCTCGAAGCGAAAGCATCCTTCAACATGAGTCCTAAATCGAAAGTCTTTCTCATGTGAACAATGTGGGGACGTCAGCATGTAAAAAGGAAAATGCCCAGCAAATGGGAAAAAATGTTGGAATGTGGGAAAGGAGGTTCACATTTTGCTCGGGTTGCAGAACCAAGACAAGCAAGAAACGGGATGAAGTAGAATCAAACTAACGAGGAAGTTTTCTTCACTGGAGCAGTCAGTTCCAAAACAGAACCTCCTTGGAGAGTCAAGACTGACATTATAGACTTAAACGTTAAACTGATACAGGTGCTGATGTCAAGTTATCAGCAAGTCTGCATAGGGTTACATTGGCGGGTCAGCCCAAACTTTTGCCTTGTTATGGAGTTCAGCGTGCAGGGGGCCGGGAGGAAAAGTGAAAACATCGGAATTTCAAGACAGTTTTTTGACAAGAACCTGCGAGCTTTGATATGTGTTTTTGCGATCATGATGTTTTTTTTTTTTTTTTTGATAGCTTACACAGCCGCAGCTAACTGCGACAGAACACATCTTGTTAAAAGAATGGACGCAGTATTCTTTTAGTACTGTCAATTGTACATCTGTCAAAATTAAGTTGAGAGAAGGAGCACAGCCGGACAGCATCGCAGTCGCAAGACATGTCCCGATTACCACTTCAAGAGGAAGTGGAAAAGGAACACTCAAACGCATGGAAAGATGAGGGAGTAATTGAAGAGATAACAGAACCAAACAGAGTGGGTTTCACCAATGGTTCCTGTATTGAAACCGAATGGAAATGTCAGAATAGTGTGGACTTGAAGCAACTCAACCAAACAGTTGAATGTGAAGATACGTCATTCCAACTGTAGATGACATCATACACCAACTTCGGGTTCATCAGTTTTCTCAAAACTGGATGCTCAATCGGGGTTCTGGCAAATTCCGTTGGACAAATCAACAGCCAAAAAATTGACAAACTTTATCACACCGTTGGACGCTATTTTTCTTCACAAGAGTTTGCCCTTTTGGAATATCATCTGCTCCTGAAAATATTTCAGATAACCATGAATGAGATCCTCAGTGATAGTGTATTTTTTTTCTAGGTGTGATTGGTTACTTGACGATGACATATATGTGCCATCAAGACATCAGAAGTGCATGAAGAACTCAACACCAAGAGTTCACAAAAGGACTGCAGATGTAGGTCTTACATTGAACAATGGAAAATGTGAATACAGGAAAATCTGAAATAAACTTCCTGGGGCATGTTATCAGTGGTCAAGGAGTGCGACCTGATCCCTAGCAAAATAGAAGCAATCTTGGCAAATGACAGAACCATCAGATGTGAATGTGTGTTGAGGAGATATCTTGGAATGGTGAACTACCTTGGGAGCGATACTTACCTCACCTGTCAACCACCTTGAAGCCACTGAATGACCTGCTAGCAAAAGACTCAGCATGACTTGGGGTCCACAGCACAGAAAGCTTTTGCTAGAGTTGAAAGAAATGCTGACAACACCTACTCTTGCATATTATGATCCGACACAACCAACTGTGGTTGAAGCAGACTCCAGCAGCTATGCGCGTAGGAGGAGTGTGTTTTTGCTGCGCAGAAACACCATGATGGCCTTCGTCCTGTAGCATTTTGTTCAAGAACTTTGACGAAAGCATAATGCCGCTATGAACAAATAGAGAAAGCGTGTCTAGCAGCTGTCTGGTCGTGTGAGCGTTTTGATCGGTATCTATGGGATGGATTTGGATCCTTCACTCTACATACTGATCACAAACCTCTTGTTGTTCCTGATCAACACTAAAGACTTGTTAGAAACACCTGTCAGATGCCAGCGCATGCTGATGCGAATGATGCGTTACAAGCCACTTGCTGTGCACCAACCGGGAATAATGATGTTTTATATATCAGAACGACTCTGTCATTTAGTCCAATAACCAAATGGAAGAAAACTACATGGAGGAAGACATCAAGTATCATGTGAACCATGATTACATCGTTGTGGCCTGTCAGTGACAAGAAACTTGAACAAATATGCAGAGAACACACAAAGATATAAATCCTCACATACACATTGGAGTACGTAGAGGATGGTTGGCCACTACAGACAAAATGTTAAGGTGGCACCCACGGGGTATCTTTGCATATCGTGGTGAACTCCAGTGTTATTGGTGGATGCTTGCTCAGAGGAGACAGATTTGTCATCCCATCTCAATGCGGAAAAAAATAATCCTTGACAAATCCTGGGTGGACATACTGGGCATAGCTAAAATACCGGAAAGACATAAACCAAGCAGTGTGGTGGCCTCGCATTTCAAAATGATACATCAAACCGGGTAGCATCTTGTAGATACTGCCTATAGAAGCGCCCTCACAGCAGAAACACCCACTGCTAACCACACCACTGCCTGAAAGACCATTCCTGAAAATTGCTGTGGATCTGTGTGAAACAAAAGGAAAGCATTATATCGTCAGTGTTGGTTACTAATTCAAGATGGATTGATATTTCGCCTGTCAACAAACTGACTTCATCAACTGTCATTTTCTAAAATGAAAGAAATCTTTGCTCTTCATGGAATACCAGAGACAGTTGTATCTGGCAATGGACCTCAGTTTACTTCAGCAAAATTTAAAACGTTGCTGGTGAATGGTACTCACACACCATCACCTTCAGCCCTTACTGTCCACAAGCTAATGGTGAGGCTGAGAGGACCGTGGAAAACAGCCAAAGAAATACTATAACAAAATACCAACACTTAGCTCGTTGATATACCGACACCCATCGTTGCACTGGGGGCGAGCCCTGCTGAAATGGCCCTTGGAAGAAGATTGCGAACAAACTTTACCTGTTCTTCCGTCCGACCTTACTCCTCAGACGATCGAGATCCAGGTGTTGTGCGCAATCAGGGACAGCAAATACAAGAACTGTACACATAGATACTTTATAAGGGAGCACGTAACCTTCCAGAGCTTCATCCTGGGAATCCTGTCCTGGTTGAAGGAGAATGAGGAAAAGGGATGGGAGCGTCCAGGTGTGGTTATAAAGCAGAGTGTTCCTAGGTCTTACGTCGTCAAGACTACTGGTTGAGATCTGCGACGAAACAGAAAACATCTCCGGCCTGACACAGCCAGTGAGGGCCACCAGTACTTTCCTCAGCAGCCACTAATGCAGACGGAACACCAGGTGATGGAGCCTGAACGTCAGATGATGGAACCCGAACACCAGGCGATGATACCAGAACGGCCGGCAACTTCTCAGGAGTCAACAAAGACAGAGACCCCTGCATCACCTGCACCAGAGCTTCCAGCAAGACAACCCTACACTACTCGCTCTGGGCGCCGAGTGGTGTGAAGCCAGCATGGTTCCAGTGAATCTGTGCTTCATTGTGGTGTAACCCAGTGGCGTGAAGTTCACGTGGCGTTGCCTTTTTGGCAACATAGGTTGTGTTTAGTTGATTCAAGTTAAACGTGTTAGTTATATGTTTGTTGGTGTTATATTCTGCGACTCAAGCAGCAAGTCAGTTCTGCGGCTCAAGCAGCGACTCATATTGTTTCAGTTTCATACGTGTATTGACTGTTGCAGAAAACTGATTTATATTTCTGTTGGAATTTATAACCGGAACGCTCTGGTGAAGTCTGTTTTAAAAGTGCGTTGACTACAGTGCCGTGTATTTTGTGTTTCCTGGTTATGATTTTCATGATCTAAAAACGGGGAGATGTTATGAGGTTAACTTGATCGTCCAACCAGACAGCTCTTACTTTAATATAGTTATGGTTACCTCCCTTATAAGTAAAAGTTAGACATGCGCATAGGGGGACAACGGTCAGACATGCCAGCTAATTGGACATTGCTGTTCATGGAGTTTCCTGCTTCAAGAGATACTCGCCCCACAATCACGCAGCTAGCCTACCATTACAATAGAGGAGGGATAATCTACGAGACAGTTTTCAGAAGACAGTATCATGGTCACCATCTAAGTGACACAAATGATTTGATGCAAAAGCAAACTGCCAAGAATCATATTTCTCAACGGGAAAAAAAAAAAAGCAATCTGGGTGAAGGGGGAGATACCAACAGGAAGAACAGAATGAACTCCTGGGAAAAGTAAAGACTGCCCTACAGACGTTGAACGGTAATTATTCGTCATTAGAATTCATGGTGTAACGCAATTATTTATTGTAAAAAGAACAACACAAAGATTTTTTTTGTCTTAATTAATACCTCCCCCTCATGTATTCTGTTCGTTTTATGTGTGTACAGACACGTCCAAAATCATATCTAACTAATGCAGAGGAATTTAATGGAAAAAAATAATACGAAATAAAAATAAAGCTAAAACAGCAAGCCATAAAAGGGCCTATGGTAGTTTGGACATTCAGTAAAATATAAC
Source organism: Conus betulinus (assembly GCA_016801955.1). NCBI lineage: Eukaryota > Metazoa > Mollusca > Gastropoda > Neogastropoda > Conidae > Conus > Conus betulinus. The sequence continues at coordinate 27,650 of JADBJO010019366.1, read as the reverse complement.
ACACTGATCAAACCGAAACAGATGTAAAAGCCACACCAAATTTCTGCAACAGTACCTTCAGTGGTCGATTCAAGCACACAACGCCGATTCTTTCAAGGTGCTTACAGAGATTTCTAATGTTCTTCTGCGCTGAGTTGACCAGCGGCCCGGGAAACAGCGGCTTGTAAGACAACCACATCCTGCTTGTTGGGGAGACAGCTGTGTAAAAACCACAACTGTTTCTTTGGCCTACATTCACACAAAAAGACAATGACATGTGCTGTGGGGGTGGGGTGGGGTGGGGGGCCGCGAGGGGAGATAGATATAGATAGATAGAGAGAGAGAGAGAGAGAGAGAGAGAGAGATGAGAGAGAGAGAGAGAGACGTTACATTGAAAATCGAGATAGAACACGACTTCGAACATATCCGTTTGAAAGTTAGTCTTTCAAAGAGCACGAACGGCGGGAAATGAAAAAGACGTCGAGTTATGCGAACTTCGACTTACCCTTACTCGAGTTAAGCGTAACTGTATGTATGTATGAAGAAATAGGGGGAGATAGGCATTCATATCTTTGGAAATGACGATTCGTGTGGTGATGTTTTTGGGTCGAAGAAAGGCTGGGGCATTTTTTCGCTCCCGATCTCAAGTGGTGTCTGCAGACATCATGTCTCTAAGTTACCTCCTTTTTCGAACACTGTGTGGGTGCGTGCGTGCGTGCTGTGCGGTTGGTTGCGTGTAGTGTGTGTGTGTGTGTGTGTGTGTGTGTGTGTGGTGTGTGTGCGTGCGTGCGTGCAATAATGTCGTGTGTGGTGTGGTGTGTGTTGTGTGTGTGTGTGTGTGTGTGTGTGTTCTCTCTGTGTGTGTGTGGTGTGTGGTGTGGTGTGTGTGTGTGTTCTCTGTGTGTGTGTGTGTGTTCCTGATTACAAACATAACTGCATTCGTTTTCCAGGCTGAATGGATGACTTGAACCACCCATTTTCCCCATCTAGCCTGATTTTATTTAAGTACATCAAGGGGAGAAATGTAAACATTGAAATATATTTTCGAAAATATACGCAACTTATTGTGCTTATCAAAATGTCTTTTGCAGAATACTGTGAAAGTGGTGGAAGTCGAGTCGAGCTTCTCGGACCATCACGGAGAATGGCAATGGCGACACCAGACGCGTTAAGTGGATGCGATCATTCTTCCACAGTATCTATTTAAACGTACGTCTGTTTCGTTTATCATTATTATGTACTCTCTCTCTCTTCTCTCCTCTCTCTCTCTCTCTCTCTTCCTCTCTCTCTTTCAGTCTCTTTCTCTCTCTCCCACACGTACCAGGCGGACAGATGGGTACGCGGACTGATTCAAAATAAAAGAGGTTGGCACAACACACACCACACACAACACACGCGCGCGCGCGAGCGCTAACCCCCGCCTACCCCCACCCACATACACACACGGGCGCGCGCGCATGCACACAACGAGCGAGCCGCACATTCTCACGGACACACACACACACCTTCCCATCTGTACGCATAAATTATGCACAGTACCAATTTATGTACAACCATTGCCTACCCGTCATAAGAACACACACGGATGGCCACACACACACACCACAACACACACACACACACACACAACACACACACACACATACACACACACAACTCACTCACACACACACAACACACACACACACACACACACACACCACACACACACACACATCTCACTCACTTACTCATAGAGAGGCGCTCTATTATTTAATAAATATTTGTTCATGTAAAATGTTGTGAACGGAATATCTCCGAGAAAAATTGTACGGATTTCTCCATCATGAAAATAGAAACAACCACAAACTTTCTTTTCCAGACCTCGAAACGACTGTAGACAATCAAGTTTTACATACTCTGGTGGATCTATTTGGAATAATCTACCCATACACTTGAAATGTATCCGGTATAGAACTGGTTTTTAAAACGCACTAAAAAAATATTTAAGAAAACTATAAACAAAACGATATTTACTTTGGCTTTGGTTATGTATCTCCTCTCTCTCCTCTCCTCTCTCTCTCTCTCTCCTCTCTCTCTCTCTCTTCTCTCTCTCTCTCTCTCCTTCTCTTCTCTTCTTGTTCTCTTCACGCCTCTTTCAAGTCTTGATATGTAACGTACTGTATTAATCATGATTTGGGGGGGAAGTGAATTGTGAACCAATTTTATAGTATGACTGTTCTATTTGTACATATACATGTGGTACTTAATATGTCTGTTTAACTTCTGTATATTCAATGGTGTTCCCTTTTCTTATATATGTGCTATTTGTTTGGGTCTGTGTGTGTACGTGGAGTGTGTGTGTGTTGTGTGTGTGTGGCTGCGTGTGTGTGTGTGGTGTTGGTGTGTGTGATGTGGTGTGTGTGTGTGTGTGTGCGCGCGCGTGGGTGTGTTTTGGGTGCGTGTGTCCCTCTCAGCCTAAAGTTAATTTTCAGTTGTACTGTTTGCACTGCAGCCCATGTTGTTTTCCTTGAAATGATTAGTCTTTGGATGGTGCCTTTATGATCCGTTTTTATGTTGCCTATTGCTATCCCTTTTCCTTATTGTTTGGAGGGTCAGGATGTAAAAAGCTGTATAGGCTGATACTTTACCATCAATAAAGAGACATTTTACATGGGGAACTTGACTGGACTTGACAAAACTCGGTAGAAGTAACATTAATAACGTAACAATCTCACATTAAAGTTTTTAATACGCAGTATAGCCTGTTTGACAAAGAAAAACGAAACAGTAGATACCAAATCTCCAAGAGAGAGAGGAGAGAGAGATGAGAAGAGAGAGCGAGGAGAGGGAAGAGATTGACGAGAGAGAGGAGACGAGAGGAGAGAAGAGAGAGCGGAGATTGGCACTGACATGATGCCATAAGCAAAAGATCTGTTGGCAAGGGTAAATATCTAGCAGAAGCGTCACATCAGCGATGAAAAAGAAAAACAAATGCAAGAAAAAATTCCTCGTATAATGTTTAAAAACTCTCCGACAAATCACTTGATAACAATGGATCAAACGAATTGAGGTAACCATGCTCCACACGAAACTCCCCGTCCCCCACCACCCACCCACACAACACACACCCACACCACACACACACACACGCTCGGCGGCGCACGCAGCACACAATATACCATGACGAAGTAAACTATAGTTACCTTTAAATATACTAACTGAGCCAAGGCACCTGTTAAAGCAGTAATATCTTTTCCGTTCGTTACCAGCTTTTACGAAAAGTGCTGGCTCGCGATATACTTCGCAACTTCTAGCTATAGTGTTTTCGGTTCCCCACTGTAAACACGTAGTAAAATCTCGTCTTGAGAACTAAATTCATGAAAATTTTACCAATTTCTCTTTGCGGATGAATAGCGGGACAATCAAACATAAAAGTCTGCATTCGCAACCGCGGTCTCTTTATCTTAAACAGGCAAGAGCTCATCGAAATACGAACAATTTTTGGTGTGTGTTATGCCCGCGTTTGTTGGAAATTTTGACAAGGATATCGATGCAGTTATGGTCATGTATATAATTTAAGATATGTCTATGCCTTCAAGATACTTTTAAATGAGAGACATACAGTGTATTTATATTTCTTCCATGCAAGCCTTGCCAGGTTATGTATAGGTACAAATAACGGTCGTGAATTCAGAAATGAATTGTACTTTGTAAACGAATCTTGTGAAATAAACTATCCCCAAAAACCACTATCAGTCAACATTTCGTAAGACAGGAGACCAGTTAGATTTACCCACTTATGTTGCAGCGATGAGCATTTCATACGTGACAACAAAGTCGGGTATTGTGTCGTGACTAATTTCAACCAGTATTTACTAATCTAACAGACGTTGTCTAAATGGAGGGTATAGTCTACTTTCGACCACAACAACATTCATGTGATGCGTTGTCAAGAGGGACGGGGATAATGCGCCTATCGCATAGGTATGGGACTTTTTGAATTGGAGTTATCCAAATACCCAGACTGATATGCATTGTGTTAAATAGGCCTGTATCTGGATCAAGATAAATTTTACAAATTAGATTACCTCATGGAGTTAATTTGTTAGAGGTCTCAGAATATTCAACGAAACCCTCTTTCCTTCTGCACATCTCAAACCATGTCCCCCCCCAACCCTCTACCCAAGCCCGAAATTTCATCCTAACTTGACAAGATAGAAAAACCAGCGAGACCCGTCATAGTTCCACAAGGTATTCACTGACGCGATGCCTCCCAGCCACTTGCTTCGTCAGAGCAGTGATCAGTTAAAAGTGTTTAGTAGCTAGAGGTAGTAGTAGTGGTAGGGACGTAATTTATATATAAGGCCGTTAAGCCCTTTTAATATCCCCTCCTTGTTTAATTATACTTAAAACCGGGTTGAAAATGCATGCTAAATAAATTTTCTTGCGGATTTAACAACGCTTCTAATACCTGTACTTAAAATTCAAGTGACTTCGTCCAGCAGAATTCTTTTAAAAAAACATTAGTATTGTCGCCAGCAACTAAAGTGCAATTATTGGCAAATTGTTCCAGTTAGGTTAGCATAAACTCTGTTACTGAATGGAATCTCCCCATATTAGAGTATACTGACCGCGCCTTAACAAATATCTAGACCTTCGGAATTCTCTGTTCTATCGTTTAGCAGCTTCAAAAAAACATAGGTCCCACGTATGTCCGTCCGTTGGTGGGAAAATATTTTGAAGCACTTACAATCAAATTCCCCTCAATGCAGTCTACCTTTAAAAAGTGCAAATTTAAGTAATTTAATCTATCTGTTAAGACATGTGTGGTACATCTCTGCAAGATTTTTTGTACCGCTCTTCTTGTACTCTTTGCGATTAAGCTACTAGATTGTCCTTTCAGTGTGTGCATAGTGTACCAGATTATATTGCATATTCAAGATGTGGTTTTATCCCTTTCTGTTGATAGTTGTTTCTTAACCATATGACGTCACCGAACCAAGACCTTCAGGCACATCCACCTTGCCGTACATTTAACTACAGATCAGATGGTGACCTGGATCAATGTATCAGACAGGGGAAAGCTCACCGAGAGTCGGAACAAAACGTAGCTGACACAGTATGCACGCACTAGGTAAGCAAAATGGGGCGACGCTTGGCTGGCAGCCCTGTGGGTCGCGGGGTGTGGCGACAAACCCAACAACAAACTGCCACAAATAGTAGTAGTGAAGTGAGACGACTGAAAGTATAGCGCCTTAACGTACGTGGGCGGGAACAACACGGACGACAAGTGAATGCGGAACCCAGCTGGGGTACAAAGGCATCAAGGTGAAAGGGGGAAAGGAGTGGCAGAGTCCAGTGACCCACGTGGCAAGAGGTGTGCAGCAACAGCAAACTAGGCAACCAAAAGTTTGACTGGGAGAATGGCTCTTCCAGGTTCCAGAAGAGCCAACAGCGCAAATGACATGACTGGGTTATTAAAGAAAGTTATGGCTTTCAAGCAGATGGAGAATGAAAGATGATGTGTGTGGTGTGGTGTAGTGTGGTGGTTGTGTGGTGTACCACACACCCCTGTGGTTCTTTTTTTGTCTTTCATGTGTTGATACCAGTTGGGCATTAAGTTGTGGTGTTGTGTGTGTGTGTGTGTGTGTGTGTGTGGTGGGAGCAATGTGGGGTGTGTGTGCGATCCTTTTTGAGGTAAAAGTGTGTGGTGTCTGTGTGTTGTGTGTGTGTGTGTGGGTGTGCCTCGAACCGTGTTTTGTTGTTGTTTTTGTTGGGGTTGTTTGTTTGTGTGGTGTGTGTGTGGGTGTGTGTGTGGGTGGTGTGAGAGAGAGAGAGAGTGAGAGAATAGAGAGCGAGCAGAGAGTGTTATATATATTATATATTATATATATATATATCATCTATATATATGTGTGTGGTATGGGTGGGTGTGTGTGGGTGATGTGTTCCCTTCTTGTTTCTTTCTTCAGGTGAACTTGTTACCAGTGGGGCATTAATTGTGTGTGTGTGTGTGGTGTGTGTGGGGTGTGTGTGTGTTGTGGTGTGCTGTGTTAGTTGTGGTGTTGTGCGTTCTCTTTGTGTAGGAAGTGGGGTTTGTGTGTTTGTGTGGTGTGTGTGGGTGTGTTGTGTGGTGGTTGCTTTGTCGCATCTTGTAGCCACAGACAGTAGCACTAGTGTTACATCTGTAGTTGGGATGAAATTATCTTTTTTCAGTCTTTCTTGAACTGAACGCCGTGGAGTCACAGTACAGAAACTACTGATACTCCCTGGTCTTTTGCGTACTGCTCATCACCACTTTTTTGTTGGTAAGGATATGGTTTTTATGCTGTATTTTCAATTCTTCTGATGATATTTGGAGAGATGGAATATTTGCTATTCCTGTATCAGAGTTGTGTGGACATGCTTACGTCTCTTTTCCTGTTGAGAGTCGAACATAACGATTCAAGAATTTTAATTTTTGCATTTTTTTTTAATTGAAAATTACTGAAAAAAAATATTGAGCATTATTTTTGGAATTACTCTATAAACTTATATATTATGAATATTGACAAAAAATACCCTTTTCTCCTCCATTAAAAAAAGAAGACAATCAGTGTTCAGTTCGGATGAGATATCTGCTTTTTCACAATGCTGGTATTAAATTATAGGGTTTCACACAAAAAAATGGCTGGCGATGGGAATTCATTGCAAAACAAAACGTACCCTGGTGTTTTGCTGTGAAGAACAGCCGAGGGTATCATAGCTAAGTTTGTCACTCAAACTTCTACTCCCACCATAAAACCATTTTTCATATTTCGAAAGGTAACCACCATTGGTAAAAAAGACCAAGGGACATTAGTTTTGTTTAGGTTCACTTTTAATTAACCAATCTGATCCCTTTTGAATATGTCTTATTGATTTCTGCCAAACCAACAGGGATATCTGCTAGGAGGATAACGAACACTCAGCGAAAAGCATTAGAAATAAGTTACACACCAGGTAACATTTGTTATCCGTGTTTCCCTCCCCGCGTATAGCTATCGCTATGGGAGACCTTCAAACCGGCCATAGTGGGCACTCGACCGGCAAGATGCTGAGAGTAGAAATTATCAGAGCACGCAAACAGAACGTCTAGGACTGCTTGCCTCAGTAACGGGAAAGACACTCTCAGAGAGAAAACAAAACAACCAGAAAGAGTAGAGAGACCGGGGGGACCGATGAGTAAGATTGTTAGAGAGAGCAGGAGGAGAGAGAGACACATGAATATCAAATTAGGCATAGAGTAAACGTCCCGTCTCTGTTGGCAGTTGTTTCTAGCTCATTTCCATCAGATGTACCGTACGCATTCAAATACTGTTCATACTTCCGCCTGTGTTAGGTCAGAAAAATAGTATTAGGGTAATCATATGTCTAGTAACCACATGAATGAAGTCTGCCCGCTTGAGCATCTGCAATTATGTTCTGTGACCCCCCCCACCCCCCTCGTCTTTACTCTCACAACCGCGACACGCACACACACACACACACACAAAAATCACTACGCAGCATCACACACATCACCCCCAGCACCACACAACAACGGAGAGGAATCACACCATCACACCACCAACCCTTACTGCAAAGCGCACGCGCACGCGGAAGCGCGCGTCAGCGCGCGGCGCAAACACGGACACCATCACCACAGTAATCTGGGCTCAACACAGGTTATTTGCTCCAGTAGACATTTTTCTTGTGGACTATGTCTGCACCTCAAGGCCTACCACCCGGTGGACAAAAATTTGTCGTCGAGTTGCGGATGACGCAAAAAGGTACATGCGCACGCGCACATCGACGAACGTCACATGATTAATAACAAGTATGGGGACCACCCTGAATGCATTGTTTCACAACCAACCCCGATTACAGTGGGAACAAACTGCTATGGATCGAGCCAGATGGCATAACTCAGCACAGACAAGCGCAAAAATTATGTGAAAGAAAAGGACAGCTGTTGGCAACAAAAGAGCGACAAGAGAAGTTAAGACCAACGCCAGCAATCAAGAGGATCTCCCACGTTCCCTGTTCCAATGCTGTCACATGGAGCATCGTACCGGTCGACGCACGCGCTTGATCAGCCACTCTGCCCTATCCACACAAATCATTCTTACCCCATGTCAACCCCAAGATGACTGAAATGTCCTCGTCGATCGACGGGCGACACACCAACGGTGATCACCACATTAATGCAAAGATCCAAGACTTTTTGTGTTCCGGCTTCTCTTGAACTGTACGCAGGTTTTACATGTACCACCATTTGCCAAACGTTGTGAAGGAACAAGAATGACCACCATCCGGAAGATAACAATCGCATAAAACCAACCATGCACCAACTGTGTCCATATGTCTGGAAATGGAAAACTAAGCCACATGACAGGGGGGCCTTGCATTTGTTTCAAGGTACAGTTTCTGTTCGCCCAGTGTAGTATCGGTGATTTCTTTCTCAAGGAAACATCATCCCCGCAATACCGTGCACTGCACTGTGTTAAAACTAATCAGTCGCGTTTAGGATGGTGGTTTGAGAAGTTACACTGAAATGTGCGTCACTAAATACCTGGAGGCGAACAATACATGATAAAAAAACCTTTTGGCTTTTGGCTTCCTTGTTCTAATCTGGAACGTTAATAGATACCGGGCACTCTTACTGCACAAATTCCCATTTACAAGTCTGCTGAAAATGTCACGTGGACTTCTCCAACATACGGCACAAATGACGGGAAGATAATGTGTCCTCTTTTTTTCTTCACGTTTCATCGTTGAATATCTAGTCTTTCGTTACATACCAAATCTCAACTTTTACAAGGTACTCCAAACTTTCAAGGGCTTTGTGTGCACAGCGAAGGAAGGAAAAAAATCGGTACCCTTGCCGCTACACCTGAATGGCATAATGGACTGTCTTGCCTACGTGGCAGTCTAGTCTCACTCAGCCGTAAGTAGACAGGCTACCCCGCAAAGTGAACTTCACTGTGGACTCCGAGAGCTGACGACTTGTGCGAGGACCGTGAGGGGAGGTACACACCTCGCAGCTGCTATTATTTGTCCTGATGGATCGATGGCGTCGTCCGTCCTTTCACGGGTGGCCTTCCTTTAATTCATTGTCGAGACGATCGTGCCTCTGAATGGTATCACTTGCTCCTGTATTTCGTTGTGGCACACACACACCTCATCTTAATATATTCTCAAAGCGAACAACCACGCACACACACACACTACACACCCCCACCCACACTACTCGCCCCCCCCACCCCCAGCACGCCACAACCAGCACGCCACGCTGTTCAGGGTGGGGGACAAGGACGGAGGCGGGGGGTGTGTGGGTGCTGCGTGTGTGTGCGCCACGTGCCCGAGCGTGCTGCGCGCGGCGCGCTCGGAGATTGGTGTGTGTGTGTATTGTACCGAAAGACGTGTGGGATGTGTGTGTGGGTGTGAGTGTTTACATCAGTCAATTTAATGTAATACACAAAATACGAGAACACTGAAGCGACATTAATCAAATACAGAAAACAGAAAATACTGAAATAGAGAGCGAATCGAACAGATCTAATCTCAAGATGCAACAGTCAGACAGATCAAACAGACAGCCAGATAGATTACCAGACAGGACAGAAAAGACACAAATCACGGACACACATACTACACGCGCACACACTAAGTCGCACACACACACACACACAAACACACAACACACACACACACACACACACACAAACACAACATGGACACAAATGTACGCACGCACGCATGCATGCAATCAAATGCACGGAATTAAACACACACACACACACACCACACACCACACACACACACACACACACACACCACACACACACAAATGGACACACCACAAAATGTACGCACGTGCAGCATGCATGCAATCAAACGCACGAAATTAACAACACCACCCCACACACAACACCACACACACACACACACAGAGTAAACACACACACACACACACACCACACACACCACACACATACTCAATGACTTCACCGCAATAAAACGGTGTTCATACTAGCAACGGACTTTTAAATACGCACCGGCAACGGGTTCGGGGGTGGGGGGGGGGGGGGGGGGGCATGCTGATGCTGATCACTCCATTCACCCCATTTACAACCCTCTTTCATCACATCATATTTACAACTGGAGCTCCAAAACTTACGTGTCTCAGTATGCTACCTCCTCATCCATTTCTTCTTTTTCGCCTCTGATGCAAGATTCTTGGCAGAATCCTTCTGTAATTAAACACCCAAGGACCCCGCATGTCTTTGCCAATTACCGCACGTTTCAAATCAGTGTGCACTAACGCAGATAAGATAATAGAGCTAATAAGAAAAAGGGCCAAAGCAGAGATGAATTCAAGGATGAGCAAAGGAGAACATCAAAAGACAGCTATACCATCAAATAAACTCCTACAGGCTTGGCGCCACACAAAGCACACCTCCCCATTCCTTTGCAAGTACACACACACACACACACACACACACACACACACACACACACACACCAACACACCACAAACATATGTTTGCCGTAACTCATTACGCTGTACTTTAAACATCTACACCGAGCAACAACGAAAATGGAGCAAATGAACAACCATGCACTAACATTTATTCAAGAGCAGCACAGCCTTTTCGATCTTGAATATGGCCAAACACATGGACAAACAGTGATGACTGCAGGAAACCCGTTCTCCCACACCCCGTTGATTGGCATGAATGGAAATATTCAATGAGGCCGGACGCAGGGAAGAGAAATACCGAACAAGGAAGCCGGCGAATAGGACTTTACTTGCAATCCATAACACACCGCCCATTCCTCTAAACGAATACTGCTCCACAAACACAAATCACCAGCAGAAATGAGTTACGGGCGCGCAGCGCGCGCACGGCACACACCACATTAACTATTATTAGTATCTTACGTAAATTATTTACGAATACGCTTACATAGTGATCCTCGGCACAGAGATCAGGCTCCTAAAGCGCTTGACAATCCACGCCGCGTTAACATAACGGGCTGCATACCTGGGTAGTGCCGACTGAAGAGCTGTCAGCTGGCACTTCATTTGGTCGTTTCCCGTGTCATCACAGTTAATACGTTAATTCTTTCATTCAGTTTCCGTTACTTGCTTCATTCTTTCATTGCTCAAGCCGGGTGCATGCTATGTGTAAACGTGTCAATCCTTACTCAAACTGGCCCTTCTCTTCCAAAAGACAAGGTGTGTTGATAGGATTTTACGCGTGTGCAAGATGTCACTGTTTCACACACACATGTGTCACAAACCTTCGTCACTGCGATCCAGTTTCAGTATTTAAAGTAAGTTTGGAAGTCTTACGTCAACAAGCAGCCAGCACCGCCCCCCATATTCCGTACCATTACACTCCTTTGTATCCTAAAGAAATAGTCCTCTAAACACAAACTACTTAATAGCTAAGTATCAGCACTCGATGACCGTTTCAAATGAATGAAATAATCATTTTTAATATTAAGTTTAAATTCTGAAATATATTCCTGAATAGCGCTGCACCAAGTGCTAGATAAATCTGCGTATAGTAGGGATCCGTTGCTAAGAAAGAGTAGGAGTACCCACAAGCGTGAAGGATCTAACGGATTCATTAGGGTTCGAACTACCGATACGCATATAGGTCTTCTATGAAGTATCCTTGTCATCGCTCGTGTGGGTTATACGACATAGCTATACAAAAACTTGCAATGCGTGGCGTATGGGCAAGACGGATGTATTGGTCGAGTTTCTTCCTCCAGCAAGCATCCAGATCTACTCCTCGAAAGCTTCCTCACAGAAGGTGCCAGGACCCACTTTCGTCTGGGGACTGTTCCATGTTTTGACGATTCTTTCACTGACGAAAACATGTTTCCTGGTGTCGCAGTGGGGTGGTGCATGGCAGAGGCCAGTTTCATCACATTGTCTTCTGGTACCTACATCCTCGGGAGTTTCAGAGGATAGGTTTTCGGTCCTGTAGATTCTATGGACGTACTTAAAAAGGTGTCAATCATATCCCCTTTGAGCGTCGGGGTGATCCAGGCTGGGCAGGCCAAGTCGCTTCTAGTCTTGCAAGAATATGGGTAGTTAGCTCTGATTGAGGAGAGTCAACTTGTGGCTGTGGCGCTGCAATCTCTAGTTCTTTGCAGAGTGTGTATAAGATACGGGGGTGGAGCCACACAGTGTATGTCCAATATTCGAGGATTGGCTTGCTAATGTCTTAAATAGCGGAGTGAAAAGCTGCAGTCCAAGAACTCAAAGGTTCCCGTTCTGCGATAAACGCCAATTACACTGTTTGCTCTTGATGTGACGTTGGCAACGTGTTGCTTAAATTTGAGGTCGTTATCCACAAGGAACAAAACCGAGGATCCACTTCCCACCTCACTTTCTGCCAGGGGTATTCTCTGCTGGTTCCGTTTCAGCATTCTGTGTACTTCATATGGTATGTTGCTTGTACTGATTTCCGTGTGTCAATTTTCATCACTTTGCATTTTCTGTGGGTTGAATCTCAGAAGCCAATCGTCCTCACTAATTCTGGAAGGGCTATCTAGGTCCTGCTGGGTGATGCAATTGATTCTTGGTTCACTGCTGTGGGCATATAACTTTGTGTCATCTGCAAATAATTTGACGGTGGTTTTGTACATGTTTCGGCAGATCATTGATGTAGATGACAAACAGGATTGGTCCCAAACCACAGCTACCTTGAAGGGGCGATACTGCTTGTGACTGCAGCCTGCTTCAGAAAAAAGTTCCATATTAATTCTGACTTTGTTGCTTCGATCACCAGACCAAGGAAGGGCTGTATCCAGTTAAGTATTGGACCTTTTATTTGCATGGGCTTCGACTTTGCTCAGCAGATGACGGTGCAGTACACGCCTTGTCGTCGAAGGCTTTTTGGAAGTACATATACACAAAACATCAATGCTGCTGCCAAGAGTCGATGAGTCTGGTCCAGTCATCGAGAGCTTCAGTAGATTTGTCACAGATGATTTCCACCTGAAATGAAACCCATGTTGCTCCTTACATAGTAGCTCATTGCATTGTAGGTGATTTCATTATTGGTTCCGTCAGAAGTGTCTCCATTACTTTGCACAGGTTGCAGGTTTGGCTGACAGGGCGATAATTGCCCGGTGTTGCTGTCGGTTCCTTTACCCTTGTAAATAGGAGTGACTGTGGCTTCTTTCACAGTCAGTTGGTATTTCCCCATGTCCAAAGTGAGAACGGAAACAGTGTTGCTATTGGACGTTGCTAGAAGGCGTCTGCAGCCTTGGCCAACACCAAAGGGTGTAGTCCGTCAGGTCTGGGTGCCTTGTTTGTTTTTCAGGTTTGAAGTTTTATGAAGTGCTGAAACCATCTAAAAACTTCAAAGAAAAAAGTTTGGAACAATCACAGAAAAAATCAAAGGGAGAAGATCCAGACAACCCCTCCATTCATCACCTGAAACTTGCCGATGCTCTGATCACTGACAAACAGCTGTTGCCATCTGTTGGCCTCCACCATCCAACAGAATCTCTCATCTTCAAAAAAAATCTGCAGCCTTTAAAAAAAAGCAAAACCAGCAAAATCAGAGAGAATCTTTTCAATACATTTCACATCAGACAACTCTGAGCTTACAATCTTCTCCGTTTCAATCAATGAACTAAATCGCCCATAGCTCTGACCAGCTGCCTGTGGTAAGCTGATGGAAAAGATGGTCAACTCCCGTCTGATGTGGAAGCTGGAACCGATGGCCTTTTGGCCATGGTGAACAGTGCGGGTTCCGCAAGTACCACTCGACAGTTGACCATTTAATCCGTCTGGAAACCACCATCCGCAACGCCTTTGTCAATAAGCAGCATGTGGTCGCTATCTTTTTCGACCTAGAAAAAGCGTATGACACCACGTGGGAAATCAGGAATCCTTATGGATTTGCATAAAACTTGGTTTTCGTGGTTATCTGCCTCTATTTATCAAAACTTTCTGGCTGATCGACAATTCCAGGTGCGTGTTTGGCACCACACTCTCGGACATCCATGGGCAGGAGTTGGGTGTACCTCAGGGGAGCATCCTTTCTCCTGCCCTTTTCAGCATTAAAAATCAACGACATTGTTGCTGAATCGGTAAGCCAGGCTCTGAGTCCTCTTTGTTTGTTGACGACTTTCGCGCTGTACGCAGTTGGAGGATTCTTACGCCAGCGTACAACGTCGACTTCCACTTTGTGTCAACAGGATTCAACAGGGGGGCCGAGGAAAACGGGTTTACCTTTTCACGCACCAAAACCCAGTCCATCCATTTTCAAAATTTTCGTCAGTTTTTTGCTGATCCTGAAATTCTTCTGGCTATAAGTCCACCCATTCCAGCTGTTAAGGAAGCCAAATTTATGGGGGTTATTTTTGATCAAAAACTGAAACTTTCTCAGCCATATTAAAAAACCTCAAAAAAACTTCTTGCCAGAAAGCTCTGAATATTCTACGGGTCGTAGCACACACTGACTGGGGCGCTGATAAGAAACCTCTGCTGCACCTTTACAGAGCCTTGGTCCGTTCCAAATTGGATTATGGTTGTGCTGTGTACGGCTCTGCAAGACCATCTTACCCTCAAACTCTTGGACCCTATCCACCATCAAGGGCTTCGTCTCTCTCTCGGAGCATTCCCGCACCACCCCTGTGTTACAGCCTGTACGCAGAGGCAAGGTGACCCCTCGCTGTCCAACCCGCAGGCTGAAACTATCTTTGAACTACTATATATCAGACTGTTCTCTGAACCGGAAAACCCTGCCTAATGACTGTGTCTTTGACCCTCAGTTCCAAAGCAAATTCGAAAACAACCCTACCTGTATTCCGTCGTTTGGGCTTCGTATGCAGCCTCACGCACGGAATGCAGGTCTAGACCTAGGAGTTGTGTCTGATTTTTCCAAGTTTCCAGATGAGCCTCCGTGGACCTTTTTCACACCAGAGATTCGTTTTGATCTTGGCAGCTTTTCGCAAAGGAGTCCACAGCTCTTCTGGCATACAAGGGCGTTGTATGCTGAGCTCGCGTTCCAAAACTCCCATGCCTACAGAAATTTTCACTGACGGTTCCAAGTCTGAAGAGTGGAGTGGCCTGTGTCAGCCTACTGCCCTGGTGCTCCTTCTCAACATACTGTTAAAACATATTCTTCAGGACGCTTCTGATTACTCTTGCCTGAAGTTACAGCTCTGGTTTCTGGCACTAACACGAATAATACGGGGACACAGTCCTCCAAAGAGGGACTTTCTGTTTTTTGCAGATTCACTGTCAGCTTTGGAGGCCATATCTGGCCGCAACCTTCACGACCCCGAACTTTGTTTACACTTTTTTTTTTACCTTTTACCAAAGTGAAACGTTAGAGGGTTACACATTCTTCTGGACTTGGGTTCCTGATGCCCGTTGGCATTGGAGGGAACGAATGGTGGACACGTTATCTATTGGCCCAAGACCTGCCACAAGAGAGAAACTGTCAAACACACCTATCCTCTGCTCGGATCTGCAACCGCAAAATTAATGATTATGTCAGAGACACTTAGGCGAGGAGGCCTTATTGAATAGGAATACACAGACAAATAACAAATCTTCAGATCCGTCCAAACTCAAAGGAGTTCCTCTCATCTTCGTCTGGTGGTCGTAAAGCAGAAAAACAGTTCTGTGCCGTCTGCACACTGGGGCCATTCGTATTGTTTCGGACCCACCGTACCTTTTTGAAGGAAGTGAAGAAGCTCCGTGGTGCATCCCATGTCATGCCGCCACTCCACCAATGAAACATATCTCTTAGGGTGTTGGGATTGCATGAGGTGAGACCCTCATGAGAAGTGAGAACATTTTACAGCAGATTCCATGAAAATTCGTGTCAGAGATGATAGTGCACTGACGTTGATCTTTGGGTTTTGAGAGAGAAAAAGATTAACATTGTCAATCTGATTAAGATTTTTACCGAAGAAAGAAGTTTTTAACGAAGCTTCTGGTGCGTTTCTAGACGATACCATTAAAGAGATGTGTGAAAGTTTTTTTTTTTTTTCGATTTATTTTTTAAGGACGGGGAGGTGATTAAAACGTGGTGACAGCCCTGATGTGGCCCTTTGCGGGTCGGCTGGGCTCTAAGCAACATATCCTTATCGTATCCTTTTACCGTCTGCTTCAGTGTGTTGTCACTGCTGATAGTGTTCCTTAATGCCGTATGAAGGCGGAGAGTGAGTCCATGGCAGAGTATCCACTTTGTCATGAGTGAAGACGCTGTTGAGGAAAAAAAACATTCAGGGATGAGTCGTTGTTTTCTTTTGTCTCTTGTTGTTTTATCCATCTGCTTTTCCTCAGATCTGCCATTCCCTGACTGATTTGGTTTTTGTGACTTGACGTGATGACCAGAGACTTGTGTGTTTTGAACACAGCGGACCAGTTGGCAGCCACAAAATCGGAGCCGCATTGGTAGGTAGATTTCTTCTCGACTCGACACCGAGTCAACTCATTAATTTTTACTAATCGTCTCATATCACAGGTTCAGTGTGATTACCAACAATATCATTCATTTGCAGATTGGAAGAACGAATTCAGGTCCAGATCGATGTTAGTGATCTGTTAATTATTGTTCGTTCGTTTCCTGTGCTGGATTAGGTGTGCTAATGAAAATATAAACAATTTTCAGTGATATAATCGAAACTTATAAGTACCTCAATGGAATGTAACGCACACCCATTATAGATCTAGTTTGAAAAAGGACACGGAAAAGCCAGTTATGAGGAAATTCAATGAAGCTGTAAGAAGGAGAGAAGTAAATTAGCAGTTAGAGCAATTTTTTTCTCGAACAGGATCAATAATACTTGGAACAATCTCCCAGAGTCAGTGGTTTCTGCACCATCAGATGGGATGCTTTCAAGAAGAAGACTCGATAGAACACTGGAAGGATTACCCTTGTATAACCCTACTTGCCAAGAATAACTTCTGAAAAAACTAGCTGAGCTTGCAGGCAATGCATAAAATCAAAGTTAGAAGTAGATAGACGAATAGGCTCTTTAAAAGTGAGCCTCAATCGCTCTTAATACTACTACTATGCTATGCTATGCTATGCTAATGCTATACTATACTATACTACACAATTACATATTAATGAAATATATTTAAGATGGTGCTGTTGTAAACAGAGTCGGACTAAATTTAAAGTACAAAAACTGACTCTGCATAATGTTCGACATGCTGAAAGATAATATACAGAAAGACTGGTCATATTCGTTTTTGTTCCGTTGCAGGGTGGTTATTTGATTTCCACTTTTTCGCCAATATCTGCATTCATCAAGGCCTGGATTTAATATCTTCGTTTCTTCATTACGACGAAGGAAAAAAAGAAAAGGATATTGTCATGAGTCGGCCGAATGTTCTCGAGCATTTAGGCAAATTAAGGGTAGTTTTGCTGTTGTTGAGAGCAAGTTCCTTGGGTTCTTCAAGTGCGCGAATTCAGGCATCACCAGAGGGGAATACCCCGAGTAGTTTACTGAAGGAGGGAGAGTTACTGGGAAGTGTTTCGCATGTCCGAGGGATAGCAACAAGGACATGCCGACCTGCCAGGTCCTGGGTAAAGAGAGTGTCCACCACTTGGCTAGTACTGGTATTAACAAGGGCTGAAAAGAAGGCAATCGTGTCAGGTGACCGTCACGGGTAGGCGACCGTCAGCCTGCAGGCAGAGTACCGCGACCCTTCAGTCGTTCTTGTTCTGAGGAATGAATGGAAGGCTTCGGCCTATTGAGTGGTTTGCACCTTTGTTGTCTGTAGAGGTAGCAACTACTTGAAGCATCAGTCCTGGCTGGTAGAGAAGTCCAGGCTGTTAGTATAAGGGTAGCTTTGGGGAATGGAACATGAGTTTGAATAGGAGGTTATGCATTAACCACTTGGTGCCCAAGTCTTTGTTGGTGCTAACAGCTGTGGTGTGTGTTATGTGTAGGTGACTAGTGATTCCATTGGCGGAATAAAAATACTTGGGGAGTTATTGGTACAAATCGTGTGATGTATGTGTGTGTGTCAGTGATTCCATTGGTTGAACCAGTTCAACTCGGGTTCTCTCTTTCTTTGAGAATGGATATAAGATGCTCAGAGAACCAGGAAGGTGTGGACTCACTTAAGGGAAAGTGAACTCGCCCGTCTTGCTGAGGGCTCAAGAAAATACGAGAAGCGAGAAGCAGAGGTTTGCTGTCGCCTCATTGTCTCTAAGGGTGGGGACGTAGACAGTGGAGGTTGCTGTAGCCTCGGAGCCGACACGAGAGAGAATTGTCTTCGTGTGGGGGACAGTCGACAGCAAGACGTGTTAGCCTGTTGGAGCCTAGACAGGGAGCTGCCAGACAATGGTGGGGTGTTTGCAGCCAGAGAAGACCTGTGGGAGAGGCCGACAGGAGCCCTTTCTGTGGAGAGGGTGAGTGCAGTGGAGTCCAGGAGACTCGGTCTGAGGGTGCAAAGTGAGCTACGTTGCCAGTTGTCCCCCAACTGGGATTTGGCCAATCGGGGAGGATGCAACAGTGTGGCAGCTTCAGCTCGTGGTCGCACAGTGTGATGAGAGAAACTGACGGTCAACCAAGGAATGCTGGCAAGTTATGGACATTTCATTTGTTCTTAAGTTTATAAGTGTGCAAACAGAATAGTGGAATATTGTCTTTCCTGGTTAAGTAAGAAGAACTGAAGAACAGGGGATGCGATTTATGAGATTGTCTGTATGATGTTTTACATTGTTGTATGATACAGATAATTGTGTTGTGTAGTGACGGGTGGGGGCTCGGAGTCAAGTTAAATAAAAGTTGATTATTTTCTGTGAAATTATTTGGTTTCCCGTCACCTTTGTGCGGGCCCGATGTGAGTGACAGAGTGCGTGTGCCTATTAAATACTTCTGTCTACAACCCCCTGCATCCCTGATATGATCATCATATTTTATAAACGAGGGGGGGCGTCGGAGGCCCGTCACAGATATTCTTTGAAGCGTGTTGTGAAGTGCTGTGTTGACTGTCGGAGATCAATTATACAATAACCAATGTCACGACTGTGTCAGATATTTTATGGAATTTCTTCAAGCAGCAATATTCATCTTTCATTTGTTGGACTGTTCGTTGATAATAATCGTCGTTGGAGTACAATAGAGGGCATCAACGTACAATGAAGGAAAAGAAAAGGTTATTCATCGAGACGTTCTGTGAAATGTTGTGTTGACAGTCGAAGTCCAATAACCAATGTCAATACTGTTAAGTATTCTGTGGAATTTCTTAAAGCAGCAATATTTATATCTTTCTTATATTGACGGTGAATTATTATCGTCATACCGCACAATCGAGGCATCAAACGTACAAGGAAGGAAAAAGAAAGAAGAGGAAGCCATGAACAGATAAGATCCAGGATCAGGGGCGTTGTATCAAAAAACAACTTAGCCTATTTAGGCTTTGTACGCCCCTTCTGTATGTATATATCTTTTTTTTTTTTTCTCGTGACCGTTGGTCCAGTCATAGGCTAGCTCAGTCCTATTATCCATCAAATTCATATCTAATTTAATTAGTTATAATTCATGTTTATCTATGAGGTTCTTAAAAAATTAATACTAGGTGCACGTTTGATGTTAACTGTTAGTTCATTCCAAAAACTGGTTACTCTATTAGTAAAAAGTAAATTTTCTCAAATTAGTTCTGGAATATTGTTTAAATATCTTATCTTCACTGTTCCTTGTAAACATTCTTCGCGGAGTACAAAGAAAGCATGCTTAATCAACATAATCATCATTTCCATTAAATATCTTGTATGCTTGAATCAAGTCTCCTCTTATTCTTCTTGCCTTAAGTGTTGGAAGTTGTAGATATTTTAATCTTTCCTGATATGAGTAATCTTTTATATTATGAATCATCTTAGTTTGCTCTTCTTTGTACCTGTTCTAGAGCTTCTGATTTGTCTCTTTAAGCATTGGATACCATACAGTGTTTCCATATTCAAGAACGGGTCTAACTAGTGTCTTATATAATTGTAAAAAAGTGTCCTTTTCTATAAATGTAAAGGTTCTTTTTATTTATTCCAATCATTCTGTTAGCTTATTAATACTATTTACAATATATGACTGTCAAATAGCAATTTTTTGTTCAAAAGTCACACCTAGGTCTTTCTCTTCCTCACATTTAGATACTTTTATTTCCTTGTCCCCAATTTTCATTATATACTCCTTTTGTGGGTTTGTTTAACCAATAGTATGAAGTACTTTACACATTTTTCTGCATTAAAATTTAGGTTCCAAGTATCAGACCACTGTAACTAATGTTTTAATATCCTTTTGTAATTCCTTATGCAATTTCGGAGAGTTATAAAGTTTTGTGTCATCTGCAAAGATTTTACATGTACTCTTTAATTCTACAGGGAGATCATTTATAAACACTGTAATAATATTGGTCCCAAAATAATATGCCTTGTGGTATCCCACTAATAACATCAGCATTTTAGAGAAGGAGGACTACCAATCCTTACCTTCTGAGTTCTTTTTGATAAAAAAAGTCTCTAAGCCCAACCAAGTACATTTTCCTATTATTCCATAAGACTCTAATTTCTTTAAAAGTCTTTCATGTGGTACTTGAATCGAAAACGCTTTTCTAAAGTCTAAATACAAAACATCTATATTCTCTCCTTTATCTATCTCCTTGTGAAGTCTTTCCATCACTTCTAAAAGTTGAGTCACACAAGATCTTTTTTTTGCACGAAATCCATGTTGCACTCCTCAGCATATAATTTTATTTTCTACATATGTTTAATAATACCTCTCTAATAATGATTCTAAAATTTTGCATATAATGCATGTTAAACTCACTGGTCTATGAATTTCCTGGATCTGTTCTTGAACCTTTTTTGAATACTGGACTAACTGTAGCTGTTTTCCAATCTGAAGGTACTATCATTTCTTTAACAGATTTAGAAACAGAGTATGTAAAGTGGGAAGGCCATCCCCTCATTTAGCTCTTTTAGCATTCTCGATGGGATGGCATCCAGACCACATGTCTTATTAGGGTTTAGAGATCGAAGTTCTCTTTTTTTTATTGCATCCACAGAAATGTCTACATTTTCTAATACTATGCCTTTTGACCTTGAAGCTGGACTTAGAACAGGCATATTTTTGATATCTTCCCTTGTGAAAAACACTAGAAAAAATGTATTTAAAATATCTGCCTTACCCCTGTCTGTCTCTGCTGTGTCACCATCTTTAGTCACTAAGGGGCTCACATCCTGTGTTTGATGAAAAGGTGTGAGGGATTCAGAAGTGGCATGCAAGACGTGAAAGGAATCCAAACTAAAAAAACAATAAGAGTCACAGGAAAAGGAAACCCTAGACCTCGGCCTTCTCCTTTAGAAGGCTGTGACACACATAAACACACACTCTCTCTCTCTCTCTCACGCCCCCCCTCCCCCCCCCCCCCCCCCCCCCCAGGGGCCGGATCACTGTTTTGTAAGGGGGGGCTAATTCATCGACTGCGCGAAGCGCCGAGCCTACTAGGGGATCCGGGGGCATCCCCCCCCCCCCCCCCCCCTGGAAAATTTTAAATCAAAGAAGCAAAATGGGTGCAATCTGGAATGTAAATGTGACTCTAGGAGTACTGTTCCTTTACGTCTAGAAACATTGTTTGAGACCTATCCATATCATACTGCTTCCAAATTGGAGATTTCTGCAGTGAAAGAGCATGGCATATATATATATATATATATATTACATGAAATACACGCGACTGTGTTTTCTCAACTCTTTCCCTCACATCTTTGTAAGTTGACAAAAAAATGCGTGCCTACCATTTCAATCACAGCTTGCTTGCATTCCCATGCAAACTGAACGATCACAACTGCTACTATATTACCAGTTCACTCCACACACTCGTGCATGCCTAGTCCTCTAAACCACAGCGCTGAACCGGACACCAACGCTTTAAAGTCTGGCGTATAATTTGACAGAATCAAGTTTGTTCTTACTATACACAGTTTCAAGAGCTTATTGCATGCATCAGCCGCAGCGCGTCTTTGCTCAGGCAATCAGTTTTCACTTGCAAATTCCAAGTGTGAGTGATTTTACCCATTACTACCTTTTAAGAGGGAAGAAGCTCCTTGGTGCATTCCGTGTCATGTGCCACTCACAATGAAACACATTCTTTTAGAGTGTTGGGATTTGCACGATGTGAGACACAAGCATTTTACAGCAGATTCCCATGAAAAACCTTGTTCAGAGTGTCCCGCCTGAAGCGATCTTGAGTTCTTGAAAGAGGGAACATATGTTTTAAAAGATACTACACAGTACCAAGACCCGTTTCAGTTCGCATACCAACAGAACAGATCAACAGATGATGCCACACTCACACTTCTCCATCATGCTTTTTCACACCTCGAAAAACCTGCCTCCTTTGTACGCATTCTCTTATTGATTCTTCATCATCAGCATTCAAACACACCATACACCCACATCTGATGGCAAAGAAACTCATTAACATAAATGTGGGGTAACAAGCTCATTCTTTGGATAATTGATTTTTACACAGAGGACACAGTCTGTTCGATATCAAAGTGTTGTTTCGTCTTCCAGAGTCATTTCAAATTAACTGGCGCACCCCAGGGTACTGTTTTATCACCAGTGCTTTTACTCTGTACACAAATGATTGTTCAGGAAGTGATTCAACTTTGTACATTAAAATATCAGATGACTCAGCACTTGTGGATCTTTTCCAACTCTGATTCTTGTTTACTTCAAAGGAGGTTCAAAGATTTGTTGGACTGGTGCGATCGATAACTATCTTGATTTGACCTGAATGTATAAAATCTTGACAAGTAACAAAAAGAAAGAAATGTTGTTGATTGATTTTAGAAAGAATCCAAAAGCTGTACCACCACTTTTTTATCAAAGGTGCTGAAGTAGAACGTGTTGAATCATACAAATATTTAGGAACTTTTATAGATAATAAGCTGAATTTTAAAAATCCCATGTTGAGTATGTCCACAAAAATGTCAAACCAGATTATATTTGTCTTCGCAAGCTGCGATCATTTCATGTGAATACTGACATTCTTCGGGACATTTTATTCATGCTTCTTGGAATCTGTTCTAACTTTCTCATTTATGTGTTGGTATGGTGGGTTGACTGTGAAGAGCAGAAATGTGCTTGAGAAGTGGTGAACGTGGGAGGAAAAAAATCGTTGGTGAGAGACAAAAAAAGTCTGAGTGAGCTATATAGGTGCCGTGTGTTTGTAAAGCGAAGAAGATTACGTGTGACCAGACCCACGTCCTTGCAAATCAGTATGACCTTCTTCAGTCAGGACGAAGATATCGATCGGTTAAATGCAGAAGTGTCAGATTTAAACAAAGTTTTTATTCCCTGTCCATTGATTTCATTGAAACCGAGAAGATGTTTAATGAAATCCAAATTCCTCTATATGAATGTAGTCATATGTGAGAGAAAATGGTAATGTGGGCTAAATTATTGTATGTTCTTTTTTTTTCTATTTTGTTTTTTTTTTACGGGCATGCATGTCAGATATACTTGGCGGTCGACTGCGTTTTTCAGGATTCAGCTATGTGCATCTAGAGTTCACCGGCAAATCAACAAACAAACGTTTCTTTAATGTTGACTCCTTTTCGGGTTTTGTTTGTTTGGTCGGTGGTTAACTGGCAGGGTTTCTTTCTTGTTTGTTTGTTGTTTGGTCATTTTAACTTTTTTTTTCTACCATGGCCTCATTACGTTCGTCCCCCCCAAGGAACATGCACAGAACGACACACTATAGATCCCACAGCCTGATTTTACGGTCTGCACTGATATGTGAAACAGTTTTGTCGTTGTGCGTTCGATCGCGCGCGCGTGCGTGGCGTGCGTGCGTGGCGTGCGGGCGTGCGGCGTGCTGCGGTGTGTGTGTTGTGTGTGTTTGTGTGTGTGTGTGTGTGTGTGCATGTGCGCGTGCGTGCGCGCTGTGTGTTCGTGTGTGTGTATGTCTTTTTGTAGCATCACACGACAGCTTTTTGTGCCTTTTTGAGAGTTAATTAGATTACATCCACGGCAAAACGCTCGTTAAAATAACATTTATTGGTTCTGTCCAGCACAACCTATCACAATGCGAGTTCCTTGTTAATTCCTAATTATGAGAGAAACATAGCCGTACAGAATAAAAATCATTTAGTCACGCACGCGCGCACATACACACGCACGGACACATGACGCACGGGTTACATACGTGACACACACCTCCTACCTTCATAGCGCACAGACCAACTTAACACCACACCCTGCCAGGACAGGCCACCCACACTTCACAGGCACCGCACCCCAAAACGCACGCGACATCACGCACGCTCACGGCGTACACACACAAACACACACCACACAGTACACACACCACACACCCACACCACCATCAGTGACCCAGCCTCCTCTTACGACTGTTGCAGCATTAGAAATCGTCCATGTGATATTGTGATTGTCATTAAATTTGGACACCCGACGCGCGCCCCGGGGGACAGCGCGCCCGGGGCGGCTTTAGTTCCGGTATCCTGCGGGGGGGCCACGTTCCTGACTGTTCCCCCCCACGGTCCTGCTTACTCACGACACATGCCCACACTCTTCACACTACACCCGGGCCGGGTAATCCGCAACGAGGTGACCCGTGCCCCACCCACCCCCAGCAGCACACGATGGTGACACCACACGTCCCCTTTCATTCTCACACAGTGAGATATTTTTTTATAGATTACAAAGGACTTCAGTGCTTGTTTGGTCTCAGAAACCCTTGAGAGCCATTCCCTGATCATACAAACCCAGGTCAGACATTTCCTTGCTGCTTGCCTCCCACTTGTCCAGTCCGCACGCCCTTTGCAATCTCAACCAGTTGAGGCTGCATGCAGCATTGTGTGTGTAAAGTTCATTGCCTAAGTTCCTGGTTTTCGCGCTCCCTGCTTCCCTCACATACGTATTGATGCAGTCGTCAGTGCTGTGGAGTGGCTCAACACCAGACCATAACCTGGGGGCAGCACGCGGTATACGTGGGCATCTAGTCTTATCTCTTGTCAGCTGTCCCCTCCCCAACCATCTCCCGAGGCCCAGCTGCCAATATCTGGGGATAACAAGATCGGCGACGTGCCGAGCCGTAAACCTAAGCTCACCCAACTAGGTTCGATTGCAGAGGCAACCACAGTTATAGTCCTTGTTCTAGTGGTCATGGCGTGTGAATCACCATCTTGCAAACTTGCGCTCCGCTTTGGTATGATGAGAAGAGAGAGAGGCCTCCTTCAAACCACTGAACATAGCCCATATATTGCGGAATGCTGCAGGCTGTCAGCACGCAGAGGCAGACTTGGACAACGGCTGCAACAATGAACGCTTTAATGCTTTTTCAGTGGCATTGGCGTATTAGGCTTGTACTCTCTACAAAATTTACAAGGTCAGTTATAGCCGCAACGTCATAGCCTTGGCCTCTCAGAATCTACAGACCAGGACTCCATTCCGGCTGACACATGAGGATATTGTTGGACAGGGTCTCTCCGTGATATTGTGGCAAGCACACAACCAAGAATATTCTCTGAGTTGTCACCTGGGAATCACGAAAATCGTAGTACATAGCGGACGGTTCAATTGCTGACGTGGTTCTTGTCATCACCCAAGACACTGACAAGATATCACCAGCTTCCTGAATTCTCTTAGAGACCGTGCCTATATTGTTCTTCAAATCGACGTTATGATTCGGTTTTGGGTTGTCTTGACATTAGTAGCACCTGGGAGCATCACATGATCGCCAGGTGCTCTCTGAGCACCATGGCTCCTGAGTCTATCCAGGACTGGGTGAAAGGCGTTGAGTTGAAAACTGCTCCTGTTTTAATCCTTAAAGACCGCCATTCTTTGTTCGTTCGCCATACACAGCGAATCCCTGGACGCACCACACAGCAAATACGGTTTCAGTGATACTTGTGGGACTTTGCAGATGAATGTACGCATCAACAGGGAGCTGTGCATCAGGCAGCGATCACGTACATCTCCGTTCTGGTTTCTCACTGTTTGCAGAAATGCTCGCTTTTGTCATTGCATCGTGCTGTACTTCCCTGCAGAATATTCTTGAAAAGCTGGTCAAGGGCTTTCTTCCAATGTCTGAATGGAGAAGCACCACTGTCCAAGTGAAGTGCCTACTTGACCCAGCCAAAAAAAACGCGCTGTGCCTACCGTACAAGCAATTTTCAGAAGGCGAAAATACGCAGCCAAGGTCTGTTTCCAACACTTGACCTGACACGTCTTGCCTGATGTGTGATTTCGTGAAAAGAACGGTAAAGTCTCTGGTGGAGTCCAATGCACTGTGATGAGGACGGTACAGAATCTCACCCTCCCAGTGAAGACTTCATGTGCACAAACATTCCAATGTCCGTCTTGTGCCACGCGAAGTGAGCTGAGCTTGGATTCTGACCAGAACACAAAACAACACAAAAGTAATCGACATACGCGGCGGTAATTCAAGTGAACCGTTATGCCAAAGCAGCCTAAGACGGGAGTCGGTATAGTGCTAGAACAGTCTTCGTGAACCCCACCATTTAGAATCAGGATAAAAAACCACCTCAGGAGACTACAAATTTCGTAGAGACAGGTATTAGAATGTGTCCACTCTCAGGCAACCCATGACTACAATTAAGGGGGCAGAAGCTTTTCAGGACGTAATTATTGCGCGCAAACCAGACTTGTTAGGCTAACTCGAAGTCATAATGAGCTTGCGACCTTATGCCAGCTAGTGAAGATGAACAGCAGCCGCATTATGTTACACTACTCTGCAGAATTAAAGTTTCACTAACAAGGTTCTTATCCTACCAATGTGGTGCTGAAGACCCCTATAGGAGTTCTTCAAAACATCAAGTGTCTGATGTACATTGCGCTGATATCTCCAAATGGACGATTCATAGTGCAACATCTCAATTATCCAAATCACTTCCACCCTTTGAATTCATAGCGCGAACTTCAGTTATCGATTCGGTGAGCGCTTCCCTAGATGTCTTCTTGCTGTGACAAAAGATCTAGCTGCCAAGTTATGCATAGTGAAGACAATTACGTTGTTGGCCCTGCACTGTCACACCCCACCCCCCCCCACATCCCCTCCACCCCCCACCAAAACTCCTCTCACTCCCCGCCACCATCCACCCACTATTAGATGTTTCCGGTGTGTTTTTCTGAATTTATTAAATTGAAAGGCTGTGTCAAGTCTTGAATAACGTTACTCTGTGTTAGGTTTCCTTAGGGCGCAAAACTACCCCCTTCTTTACTGGTATTTGTTTAATGTTTCCTGCCCTCATTTCATTTCCAAAAACAATTTTGTTTAAATCTAAATTATATGTTTGCCTTTATGATTTTTTTTTGATAAGGCTTTTGATTCAGTAAATAGAACTTGTTATGGCCTGTCTCTGCTGAAAACCGGTTATTCCTGGGAAAGCTTTATAGATGTGTTAATAAGTATGTACGAATGTGTGAAAGCAAGAGTTTGCCATCTGGTGCAGCTTTAACAGAGTCCCGGAAATTGTCCCTCTTGGTGGGAAAACATGGCGGATTGTAGCAGTCCGTCTGGTTTTCTTCTTTTCTTAACTTGAAACAACTTCTTTGCCTATTGCTTCCGCTGGACATGGAATAACTTACACCGCTCCTCGGTGTCGAAATCACCAGGGCACAAGCACCTATGTTCA